>JAODAL010011216.1:0-101040 GCA_025379985.1 Phyllomedusa bahiana | reverse complement strand
ACCCCCACTGACTGCGTGTTTGGGGCACCCTTTGGGAAATAAATTTCAATGTGGAAAACATGTAAGTTTGTATCTAGTACAAATAATTGTATGACCATTGCCCTTAGGGAAAAAAAAACTGTGGAATCGCTATTGGAAGGTTTGGGGGTGTTCTTGTAGATCTAGATTAATAACCCCCAGCAATGTCATTTGCGCCTCTAAGGTCAGGGCTTTGGGACAGGAATGTAATAAAAACCCTAAAAAAGCAAATCAAACTAATAAGGGGAATGGGCATTTTTTTGAAAAAAGATTAAATTATTAGTCTTGAAAAAAGACCTCGGGAGACAGGATTTTTTATTATGTTGAGCGATTTTATCGAAAAATTAAATGGGCAGGGTATTTAGTTGATCGGATTTTTTAGATCAGGAAAATTTTGGGTTAAAATCTGTCATAATCTATTAAATCGGCCATTTTCGGCGTTCTGTCATTTTGGCGGCCAGCAAATCAGCTTACAGAATAGGCGGGGTGAGATGTGGGGCAAGTCATGTGGGATGTGTATGGTTGCATTGGCTGCAAAAAATCCATGCCCTCGTTTACATAGAAACCCCTTTCCCCTTTCATGATCAGTGTCTGTCAGCGCCCCTCATAGCAGTAGAACGTCCGCTGCCCTGCCCCAAAAGCTCAGAAAAACAGCTCGCAAAATTTTCATTTTTCAAAAGGGGAAAGCTCTTGTTACTGTATCCTTAAATTGTAGACAAGTTTTGAAGATTTTTAGTAGAGGTAAGAATTTTAAAGGAGCATCTACCGCTGTAAAGTCACGGGGGGGGCGGGGTGGAGGGGGGGGCCCCGGGGGGAACACAGACAAGCTCTTTAAAGAATACGGGAAATTAGTTCACCAAACTTGTGTAGACATTGCACTGAAATAGATTTATTTTAACAGTTTTTATTGAAATTTTCCTGGATTTTGGGCACCTGAACTTTATTAGGTCACATCTTTTTGTAATGCGGGTTCTTTGTTAGGTCCCAAAACCCCATTTTATTACAGTATACATTTCAGATAGGTGTTCTTTTTCAATTTTCCCCATTCGCTTTTTGTTTAAAGATTTGCAGTTAAATTTTAAAACCCAAAATTTTTGTAGTCAGAAACGGGTTGATAGGTAAAAAACCTTTATTATCCGAAACATTTTCAGATACGTGTTTTTTATTTTGGTCCAGTACGTTTGTTCATTGAGGCCCCTTTGCACAAAAATGTGAATCAGCAATTTTGTATCCCCAAGGTGAATTAAAAGGGACCAAAAATACCTTTTTTTTCCCGAATACATTTCAGATACTTTTTTTTTCCCTTGGCGCCTACAGTTTGTTCATTAGGCACTTTGCATTAAATGTGAATAAGCAATTTTGTAGTCACCACGGGTGAATTAAAAGGTCCCAAAAATCCCTTTTTTACCCGAATAATTTCAATCTTTTTTTTCACTTTGGGCACTAAGCTTTGTTCATTGAGGCACCTTGCATTAAAGGGAAAATACAGCTTTTGTAGTCACCAAGGTAAATTGAAAGGTCCAAAAAATATTTTATTATCCGAATCTTTTCAATACGTGTTTTTTCACTTTGGCTCAGCTTTGTTTTGACACCTTGCATTAAAATTGAATCAGCAATTTTGTATACCAAGGTTTGAAAAGGTCCCAAAAAATCCTTTTATTATCGAAACATTCAATACTGTTTTTTTCTTTTGGCAGCAGCTTTGTTGATGACACTTTGCGTTAAATTTGAATCAGAACTTTGTAGTCACCACAGGTTGTAGGGCCAAAAATACCTTTTATTATCGTAAATTTCAAGGTTTTTTTCACTTTGGCGGGCCAGTTTTTATAAGCACTTGAGAAAATTTGAATCAGCAACTTTGTAGTCCCACCCCCCCCCCGGGTATATGGGTGCCAAAAATCCTTTTAATATCCGTTACATTTCAGACGGGGTTTTTTTTTCACTTTGGTCAGTAAAAGTTTGTTCATAAGCACTTTGTATTTAAATTTAAATACAGAAATTTATGTCACCCAGGTGAATTGATGGTCCAAAAAATCCCTTTTATTACCCCGTATACTTTCAGACGGGTTGTTTTTTTATTTTGGTAGTAAGTTTGTTAAGAGCTATTTGTATTTAAATTTAAATCAGCAATTTGTACCCACCAAGGTGAATTGTTTGGTCCCAAAAAAAATCCCTTTATTTTTCCCTATACTTTTCGAAGGGTTTTTTTTTTCATTTTTGGTAGTCAACCCTTTGTTATAAGCTCTTGTAGTTAAATTTGAATACAGCAATTTAGATCCCCAAAAGGGTGAATTGGGGGTTGCAAAAAATCCTTTTTTACCCCCGTATCATTTCAAAGGTGTTTTTTCATTTTTGGGGCAGTCAAGCTTTGTTCATAAGCTATTTGTTTTTTAAATTTGAATACGAAATTTTAGAGTCACCACAGGTTTTTTTGATAGTGCCAAAAAATACCTTATATTACCCCGTATAATTTCAACAGGTGTTTTTTTTCACTTTGGTAGTAAAGCTTTGTTATAGAGTATTTTTGTATTTAATTTTAATACAGAATTTTAGTAGTCACCACATGTGAATTGATATCCCAAAAAAAAATACCTTTTTTTATCCCGTAAACATTTCAGACAGGTTTTTTTTTCATTTTGGTAGTAAAAGTTTGTTCATAGAGCACTTTGTAGTTAAATTTAAATACCAATTTGTAGAAAGGTGAATTGATAGGGCCCAAAAAAATTTTAATTACCTTCAAATTTTTATATTTCGAACATGGGGCGAAATTAGGGGGGTAAAAGAGCAAAGAGGGGGGGGAGGACATGGAGGGAGAGGGACGAGAGAAGGTGCTCCTTTTAGTGTGGCGACAACCCGCTTCCACGGTCGTCGTTGCAGGACCCTCAGGCCTGCACGCTGGGTCAGGGCCCGTGAATCTCAGAAAAACGCGTCGCCAATCTGTCCTATGGTTAAAGTAACCCGATCAGCAATTTCCTCCTTCCCCCCATCACGGGCCACAAAAGCGTCTAACATCATCAGACTCCAAATGAAAACCCAAAAGTAATGGTGTACCCCCCCCCTGTGAAATCCTTTTCTGGAAAACTCTTTGATGACAAAAAGCGGTTGGGGGTCAGAAGGCATGTTAAAAGATCAGGGGCCAAAAGAGAATGTTTTCTTGCTCTGACGCCCATTACTATTCCCCGAGGAGGAGAAGGAAGCCGGGCAATCGGAAAAAAAACCAGGAGGTGGCAACGCCCTTGGGCCCCCCTTGCTTGAGCCCCCAGTCCCGGTTTCAGAATTTTGGAGCCAAAAACCTGTGTTTTTGATGATGGGAGCATTGCGGACCCCAAAGTGTCTTTTCAGCAGAATTTGCTTGCGAGCGCTTATCACTGGACGAGGGAAGACGATGGGGTAGTGTCAGTCGATCCCCCTTTAAAAAGGGAAAGGGGGGGTCAAAAGTCCGCTGATTAAATTCCCCCGCCCGGTCAGCGCAAACCCCGCACCTCGCTTATCGCCGTTAAAAAAATCAGGACCTCTCAAGTGGGGTTTTTTGACAAGCCTGTTCACCACGATGTCATATGCCGCCTTTGCGTAAAAAGCATAAGTAGAGGCAAGAAAATTTTTAGGGTTTTTAACCCCCAAAAAACATGTCTAGTCAAGCAGCAAGCTGAGTTGAAATGGAAGGAACATTTGGGCCAAAAAAGGTCACACCCATGCCCGGGGTTCCAAACCCCTGTCACACCCCTTGTTCCGCCCCTCCTCCTCCCCCACACCAGGTTTCCCCAGCCCCCCATGTCTCTCAGAGTCATGATCAGGGATCAGCCTCCGCTTCAGCCTCCCCCGTGCCAGTCCACCCGCCCCCAGAGACCCCTCCCACCCCTCTCCCCCCAGTTTTAGACCTGCAGCCCTACAGCGGGGCCGTCTACAGCCCCCCTTTGTTTCCCGGTTGGGAGCAGAAGAAACCTTTTAAACCCAAACCATCCCCAAAGCCAAAAAAGGGTGTCGGCATTGCCAGGCTTTTGGCCTTGGAAAGTTGCCTTTTGTTGGTGGAACAGATGGGTTCCCCCACGTCATGGCCCCTTTCCTGCCTCCAAAACCAATTTTCCGAGCAGCATTTTTTTGCCGAAAAGCCGTTCCCCCCCTGGCCAGCCCGTGTCTCTAAAATTTCAAGGGTTGTCTGCATCGTGGCCGGGAAAAAATTACCACCGAACATGGGCTAGTAAGACGGCCCAAAGGGCCCCTATATCTCTGTAACAGTCCTTGGGGGGGTGGATTCTCTGTGGGTGCGGTGGCTCATTTTTAAAAAATGATTTTGAAAAGGTGATTTCTGTGAGGTTAAGTGTGTCAAAAAGGGGCAGGGTGGACACAAATTGCAAATTGAGGCTTAAAATTTTTGGGGCTGGGAGTACATGGGTGCATCATCGTTCCCCCGGGGAGTTTTCCCCTAATATAAAGAAGGTTTTGGGGGAAAAAATGAAACCATAAATTTGATTGGTGAATCACTTCGAACCCAGGAGGGAAAATGTCTTCTCAACAAAGAAGTGTTTTGGGGGATGTTAGGACATTTTATTACTTTGGGGGGGGGCGGACAAATTTAAAACACATCTACCGTGTAAAAAATTTTAAAAAACTGCGGGGGAGGGGGTAGTTGTATGTTATACATTTGAAAAAAAGCAAAATGATAATAATGTAAAATATAAAAAAAATTCCCCTAAATAAATTCTGTAAACAAATGCATTTCCAAAAAATATAAAATGCAGTCATGTAAAAAATGCATAGTGCACTTTGTGACTGTGGGTCAAAAAGGTTTAAAAAGGGCTGCTGTGGCCGGGGGAAAGGGAGGGGCATTTTCCAGGTAAAAAAAAAAGGTGGTTAAAGACCCTTTTTCCGGCACTTTTTAAACTGGGGGGCATGAGTTTGGGGCTCGTGCTTTCCCGGACAGGGATAGTCTTGTCCAGTTAACTAAAATGGTGGTTTAAGACTCCTTTTTCGGACTTTTTTAAATGTGGGGGGCATGCAGGGGTGGGGTATGCTTTGGTAGGACAGGGACATTTTATGTCCCGTAACTAAAATGGTGGTTGAAAGATCCTTTTTCCGGCCCTTTTTTTTGGGGGCATGCGGTTTGGGGCTCAGCTGTGGCCCCGGACAGGATGGGCAATGTCAGTGAAACTAAATGGTGGTTAAAAGATCCTTTTTCCCGGGACTTTTTAAACTGTGGGTCGACAGGGTTTATGGTCATTCTGCGGTAAGGGGCAGTTTTGTCAAAGGGGCCAGTTAACTAAAATGGTGGTTTAAAGATCCTTTTTTCGGCCTTTTTTTCTGTGGGTCAGACAGGTTTAATGGTCATACTGTGGTAAAGGACGGTTAGTCAATGTCCGTTTAACTAAATGGTGGTTTTTAAAGACCCTTTTTTCCCGGGCCTTTTTTAAAACTGGGGGTCAGAGGTTTGGGGCTCTGCTGGTTCCGGACGGGAATTAAATTTCCCGTTCAAGTAAAATGATGGTTAAATAATATGCTTTGGCACTTTTTAAATTTTTGGGTTGAGGTTTAAGGGTCTGCTGTGGTGAAGAAAGGGGTATGGATGGTCTGGATTTTTTTTCTGGCTTTTAAATGGTGTTGCCTAAGAGTAGCCGTATCCTTTGATGTTGTGGGTGTTAAATTCCCGCTTCTCCAGCCCGTTTGGGTGTAAAAATGAAGGGGTTGTTTCTTCCCCTAACTTTAAAGGTCTCGGTGTTAAAATTTTTATGACTATCGAATATTTATTGATTTTGCCAAACGACTTGCCCCCAGACGATAGTTAACGTAACGTCATCATAAATTTTTTTTAGTTATATAAATGGTGACTAAAAAAAGTATGGGGAAAAGTTACTGTATTTTATGTAAAACCCCCTCAAAAGACAAGATGACATTCCTCCCTTTTTGGGGAAAAAAAAAAAGGAAAAACCCTTTTTCACCACGAGAAATGTGAATTGTGGAATGTCTTTCGAGGAGCGGTACAGTAGGAAAAAGGTGAGGGTTAAGGAATTAGATAACACTTACTACAATTATTAATATTATGTAGCCTTAAAAAAACTGGATTTAGTCTGTGGCAATTTTTGGGGGGCAGAAAATAAAAATTTTATTTAGGGGAGATTGGGTTTATGCCCTTTGGGTTAAAATTTCTGTAGGGGATAAACTTAAAAATTTTTTCCTCTCGCTTCATCCACATCTTTCCCCACCTTTGGTTGAACTTGATAGACATATGTATTTTTTTAAACCGTACTAACTATATAACAGGTTTACATATAATAAGAAATTATGTAAAAGCAATTTTTTTTTATTTAAAATTTTAAAAAAAGGGGGGCAAAAAAAAAAAATTTTCTATTTGACAGAACATATTCAACCCAATAGTTGCATAGTTTTGGAGCTCCAAACAAATAAATGCTGATCTTTATTGACTGCTATCTAAGCTTTTAAAAGATGAAAATATAATATCAAACTTTATTGGGTTCCCCCAAAATCAGTAGAAAGCCCAAAAATAAAAAAAAATAATAAAAATGCAATTCTAAAATTTTTGCAAATTTTATAACAAAAAAATTTAAGCATAAGATTTAAATCTATCTGCAGGTGTCTTTGCATGAGTTTAGTAACAAGCGGGATATATATAAATGTTAGTGGGAACAGTCAACTATATTAAACAATGAATGAAAAAACCCACAAACTCAAACCCAAAAATTCTATAAAGGGTTATACACTCCCCACTTTAAGGTACCCGTCCAACGTCGAAAACACAAATTTTTAATCAGCCATCAATGGCGGAATAGTGCATTTAGGCATTAAATGGCAAGAAAATCTCCTGCAGTTAAAAACCGGATCATATGGGGAAGAAAGGTGATTTGGTGCCTTTAAAACGGGGGCATGGTTGTTGGTCCAGAAGGGTGGTCTTGTATTCAAAAAACTGGGATCTCCTGGTTTTCAGAAAAAAACCATCTTAGGGTTTACGGAAGGGCCCCGAAAAGAAAAAAATCCGTGAGGGAAAGTCTTTTGGCGGAAATGCCTTTTGATGCAGAGGTCAAAGGAGAATGGCGGGCTGGTTCGAGCTGATAAAAGCAGATGACTAAATAGCCTACCCGTTCATAAAGTAGGCAGAAGGCATTCTGAACGACATAGTACGCGACTTTGAGGCAATGGGCTACACAGCAGAAGACCACAAGGTGCCACTCCTTTCAGCTAGACAGAAACTGAGTCTCCATTTGCCAAGCTCATCGAAATGGACAGTAGAAGATTGGATAAAACTTTCCTGATCTGTGAGTCCGATTTCTGCCGACATTCAGATGGAAGGGTCAAAATAAAGTAAACATACATAAAGCAATGGACTCCATCCTGCCTTGTTTCAACGGTTCAGATGGTTGTGGGCATGTATGGTTGGGAATTTTCTGGCACTCTTTGGGCCCCTTGGTACCAATTGAGATCGTTGCAACACCGTTGTGAATCTATGCCAACGAATATTGAGCAGTCTGAAGGCAAGGGGTCCAACCCTTACCTAGCATGGTTTAACTATAAAGTGGCCGGTGAGTGTAGATGCCAGGTTTATACATTGGACACAGAGACTCACAGTGAAGACTCTGGACCACCCAGTGGAAAATCTAAAATAAATAAATAAATAAATAAATTCCTTTAAATTTAATGGAGGTTATGAGATTAGAGAAAATTATCTCATTTTGTTTATGAGATATAGTGCCACTTTGTCCATAGCTCAAGTCTGGTATTGCAGCTCAAGCCTATCCTCTTGAATGGGCCTGACCTGCATTAGTAAGGAAAACTGGAATATATTGAGTCACTATAGTTTTTATGCTTTTGCCGAGACTGAATTAGGCAGGTCAGTACATTTATGAAATTCAATGGTCCTATTGGTTAAAAGGGTTTTTCTGAGATTTTCATATTTTTTATTTTGCTGTAATAGAAAATGTTTAGTTACATAATTTAGAGAGAGGATTTGTATTATTATTAACCGAAAATTTCACAATACACAATTTTGGAGCATTATTTCTTAGAATTTTGCATATTGTCTTTTCTCTTTTGTTCTTGTTGGAAATGTATACAATACAAAAAGGTAAACTGATGATCAAGCCCCTTTAGTGGTCAAGTAACATAGGGGGACTCGGTATTACTGTGAAAAAAATTGTAAAAAGTTTTTCAAATCTAAACAAATATTAAAAGTTCAAATCCCCCCTTTTGCCATTTTACAAGTTAAAAAATAAAATAATAAAAAAGTTACACATAATTGGTATTGTCGCATCTGTAAAAGTCTGATCTATTAAAATAAAACATCATTTATCTTATACGCCGAATACTGTAGAAGAAAAAAAAATCCAAATGCCAGAATTACGTTTTTTTGGGTTATTACACATCCCCTAAAAATTGGAATAAAAGGGATCAAAAAGTTGCATCAATTCTAAAATGATACCAATAAAAAGTACACTTAAGCCCACAATAATTCACCCTTACTCAGGTCCAAAGGTGAAAGTAAAAAATTGTTATTGGTTGCAGAAAATGTGCTGCGGCACAAAATATTAAAAATAGAAGATGTTTGGATTTTTTATGGTACTATTACATAACGGAAATCCTACATATTTGGTATTGGCAAAATCATATCAACCTGCAGAATACAGATAACATATCAAATAGACTGAAGATTGAATACCATAAAAAAAACACAAACATGGCACAAGTAAGTTTTTTTTCACATTTTGCCCCACTTAGAATTTTTTTTGAGGTTTTCCAGTATATTCTTTAATATAATGAATGACACCATTAAAGATTACATCTTGTCCTGCAAAATAAAAGCCCTCACATGACTATGTAGGTGGGAAATTAAAAAACGTTATGGCTCTTGGAAGGTGGGAAGAATAAAAAATAAAGTCATATTATTTTGACTGTGGAGAGTAGTCAATCAGGTTGAGCTGTAGTACTAGGCAGAGCCACAATCACCTTTTAGGTACATCACTGTACCTTTATAACAGTAAAGGAGTAACAGTGTTCTGTGGATCGGTTAGGTTCCTATGTGTCTCATCCCATATGACAGGGGTTCTTAACCTTCCATGGACCTCTGTGCCAGTCAGGTGAAAACCATGCACCCTTCTCAGAGTGTAGTGTCAGATAATTTCATGACACTCGGCATCAACATGCATAAAATGAACTCCATGCCAAAGTAGCCTACTTATGAACGGTTACGAATTCTCATTTAAGCTGACCAACTTTGTAAAATTTTAACTAAATCAACAGCAGAAGCAAAGATAAAAAATTGGACTCCCAAGACGTCCGCTTCACTTAGAGCTTAGGTTAATGAGAGGGGGAAGAGGGTGAAAGACAGCCAGAGATGGTGTTGGCAGTATAGTGTCTGCTTGTGTGTGAGAATCTCCTGCTCTCACTATAACTTCCTGATCCTCCTCTCCATAGACTTCTGTGGGCAGCTGTAAGCTAAGGTTTTAGGAAATTGATTCCCTAGCGATTTCTTGATAAATGCTGCAACAACAATGTGATATGAAATTAAAACTACATTCGTAAGTTAAAGAAATGCTAGCTTTCAGTTATTTGATATGTTTGCTTATGTTCCTGCTGCTTCTAATAACCATTGTGCAAGTGGTAAGACTAGGCAGAAGATGCATATGGTCCATGTGTATGGTCTAGCCATGGTAACAAATGTTCTTAGTGGACAATCTGCTGGGCTGGCTAATCCATCCATTATGTAGGTTTAAGAGGTTTTCCATCTCCTCATTTATAAGTAAACATATACTTTTGTGACTTTAAGAGGATACAATAATAAGCTCTGTACTGGCCTTTGTAGCAGTGATGCTGCTGTTGGTCTTGTTTCTGGATTTTCTCTTGTACGTACTTAAGCCACTGATTGGCTCAGTGGTCATGTGACTTTGTTCAATATCACTATTCAAATGTGAAGGCTTCAAACAATGGCAATATTATGGCTGAAGTGTACTTGAGCTGACCTCTGCGAGCCAGAAGACAGCAGAAGCTGCAGAGAAAGGATCAAGAACAGCATCACTGGAACAGAAGTCAGAACATGGGGAGAGTATGTTTTTTAAAAACTTTCTTACCATTGTCGTAACATTCTTCTACATAAAAATGGAGAGGCAGGAAGACCAACCTGTGAACTTTGCTCTTTATTAAAATCTATTCTACATCCTCTGTGCCAGTTATTGTGCCTTGCATACTATCTGGTGTGCTTTTTAGATAGTCTTACCAAGTTTGACCCGACTTTATCTGAGTACTCTTACTGATTATTCTTGCTATACTCTCTAATTTGGATCTTGGAGTAATTTATCCTCTTTCTGATTATAATCATTGATCTAGCTTTCCCATTTTCAGATTTTGGATCTTATTTTTGGCCTTGATGGATTTTCTGACTTACCAGTAAGCTCCACCAGTAGCTTCTCTGCGATGCATTCTGGAGATATCTAGCAGAGAAGTCCAGATCCTTTTAAAGGGGTTGGAGGGTGAATACCAGTATTACCTTAGACTTAAGCAGAAAAGTCAGCACTCAGAATTACTGTGAAAGCACAATTGTTTGACAGTCAATTACCATAAAGTCAATTCAAGCTTATGGACTTCCTAAAATCTTTCACTGGTTAAGAACCTGTGCCTTATGATAACATGTTTATAGCTTATCCTGGACAACGCAGTGGCTCAGTGGTTCGTACTTTTCTCTTGCAGTCCTGGGGTCTTGGAGCCAATACCAGGGCCGTTCCTAGGGGTGTGTGAGGTGGGTGAGGCTCCGTTCGCCCAGAGATTAGTCCCTGCCTCTGCGCGGCCATTTTATAACGCCCTTGCAGAGTCAGGCAGCAGCTGCACACGCTCGCTGTGCAGCTTCTGGTACAGGGAGGAGGCAGGATGGATTGTTACCATCCTGCCTTCTCCCCTGTATGTATCAGCGTCACAGGGGGGTGCACGGCTTTCACCACGCCCCTTGCGACATTGAATCTCCTAGGTCAGCGGCCTCTGCCGGCCCACGAGATCCCTGGGAGCTGCGTGACAGCGTAAACAGCGGGATGATGTCACATCGCTTACACTGCTCACCAGCTCCCGGACCTGGACGTGGGGAACGTGGCAAGGTGAGTATGTTTTTTTTGTTTTATTATCATTAGCTACTACCTGTCTACAGGGGCTATTACTTGGCTATAGGGGCTACTTCCTGGCTATAGAGTCTACTGCCTGGCTGTAGGAGCTACTACCTAGCTATAGGGGACTACTACCTGGCTACAGGGCCTACTATCTGGCTATAGGGGACTACTACCTGGCTGCAGGGGACTACTACATGGCCATAGGGGCTACTGTCTGGCTACAGGGGTTTCTGACTGGCTACAGGGGCTACTTTCTGGCTACAGGGTGCATATTACATGGCTAAAGGGGGGCTACTGTCTGGCTACAAGGGGCTACTATATGGCTACCAGGGGGCAAATTACCTACAGGGGCCTATATAACTACATAATAGGGGTCTATATTTCTACTTATTGGTGGGGGCTATATAACTACCTATCTTCTTAATAGGGGACTGATATACTTACCTATTGTGGACCTATAAGTTAACCTACCTAATGGGGCGCTATACACCTACCTAGTTGAGGACTGCCTGCCTAGTTTGGGGGTGTACCTACTGCACTGTTTGGGACACAAGGGGGTAATTATTACCATTAGAGGCGCTATAGATGGGGAGTTTGAATATTGATGCGAATTGGTAGAGAAGTGCTGATAAAGTGAGGAGTTATAAGATATTTGTTTGTAAATTTTACAGTGAAGAGTTGTGGCTGGTAGAAGTCGTCATGGCGGTCTGGGACAGGTGTAGAAGAGAAAGAGAACAACTCTTCAGAAATGTCTCCTGTGAGTGCTTGGATATAACTTTACTGTAATCACTTATATATCAGCAGAACTTGTGTACAATTGGTATCCACCACTGTATGGTCACTGTGTGCCGGTAATATTGGTTGTGGTATAATGATTTGTATTCAGTAATGGTATGGTGTATTATTCAGTCACTAGGTAGGGGTGATATGTGGTCACAGTGTTGCGGTATTCGGTCACTATGTGCTGGTGATTTGTGGTCATAGTAGGACATTGGTAATATTAGTCTCGGACTCTGGTTTTTTTGTAGCTGTGTTATTTGGTAACTGTATGACTATTATTTAGTAGTTTTATACATAGCACATTGTGTTAAATCTTTTTGTATATTTGGTTGATGGTGATGCACTGTGCCGCATCATGGTGCATTATATTATGGGGGGGTGGAAAGAAATTTCTTCACCTCGCCCTGAGTGCAACTTAGCCTAGGAAAGGCCACCATGGACAATATATGTAAGGAGTTTGTATGCTCTCTTTGTGTTTGCATGGGTTTCCTTCAGTCTCCCCCAGTTACAAAAACATACACATAGGTTAATGTGAAATTTAGACAGTGAGCCCCAATGGGGATAGGAAGCAATGTGAAGCCAAACAATGTCTGTACAGCGCTGTAGAATATAATAGTGCTGTATAAATGAATAAAAAAAATAAGGACATGCTATATGTGTAAAAGGTAGTGATATTGTATGTTTTTTCAAATCAGATTCTGAGCTCTACTGCATTGACATATTCAACCCTGCAACTTTTGTAATGTGGACCTGCATTGTCTCGGCTGATGGTTGGGTGTTTAGCATTTTTTATTTGCGATTCGTTACACTGTTGTAAATGATTACTGTTGCAAAGCAAAGTCAACAGAAAGAATATGTCAGGAAAAAAAAAAGACTTTTGAATACCTGAATCAAATTTGTCAGGCATTTAACTTAAGCCAGAAAAACATGCGATGGTGAAGCTGCTGCTCAATGGCCGCCTGCAGCGGGAGCTCTCAATGGGCTCTTTATTTGTTAAAGATGGATTATTTGAAATAAATTACAGGGCACTTTGACTGGATAAACAGAGTCTCAGTGGCTGTGGCATGCTATACATGCTTAATTGAGCCACAGAAATCTTAAATGACTACTGAACTGTATAATCATCTTTGATTTTGCTGATCGAGTTGATTCTTCAGCCTGAAACTGCGCTATTGAGAGACCTGAAAAGGAACTCTACCTGGAGGAAAATAGAAAGTTTAATCTGGAATATATACTTATAATATTTCGGAAACCGCAGGGATAGAGGGCTCCATTAAGTGAACACAAGGCAGCTTTACAAGTGAATGATCTGCGTGTCAATTTTATTTGAACTTGATATGTTAAACGTCCCACATGTTTGTGTTGCATAAGCCCACTTAAACTTTGTAAAGTGCAATAGATTCACAGTCAAAATAAAACTATTGCACTTTCTTATTTCTGGTATGATAAGTTTAATTAAAGAAAACATGGTGTATGAAACAGCATCAAGGATTATTTTCCATGAACCTGAGAACAGATGGGCATAGTCAGCTGCATATAAAGGCTACTTCAGAGCTTGGGCTAAACGACTTGTTTGTGTCTATACATGGTATTCTCATGGACTGGGGTTCATTTTCTGTACACTTTTGTTTGCACATCAGTAGATATGGATGTTAGTGTATGTAGTAGATGTGAATGTATATTAGTCTACATACAGCACTGTATAGACATATGTGTATACGTGTATGTAAGTGTGTAAGGGGGGTGAAAACAGTGAGCTGAAAGAACTGTACAATAGTCCTGTAAGGATTTTATGGCGGCCTGCTAAAAGCCATCTAGATGACATGGAACATAGAAATGTGCAGACAAATTGTTCTTCCTTCCGTTACAGGTGATGCTATTATTATATTGCTGTTTTTAAAGGTGACATTAGCACCTATTCTTACACATCCTTGCCAATTCTTCCGAATAGTATAGGAGACTCTTGTAAATAAGGTAGTTTTCCTGAGCTCCCAGAAGAGTTGGCAAGTCTCCCGGACGGTGCCAAGGTGGTTGCATTGTTACACAATTAGCAGGGTTGAAAAAAGACATATGTTCATAAAGTTCAACCAAGGGTTGGGAAAGATGTGAATAAAGGGAGAGAGATAAGAAGATGATATAGCCTTAGAAGCTATACCCCACCACCTGCAACAGGAGGGACCTGTAATATAAAAGTCGGGATCCCATTACAGCAGCCGGGAGCAGAGTTAGCTCTGATCCTAACAATTCAATCCCAAGTCTACTGGCCACTTAACTTCTTTTTAAGTACCGTAGTTAACAAAGGAAGGAGCTCCCTCAGTCTAACCATTGGCACCCCACAAATATGATCGGAGTTGCTGATGGTTGTCATGCATGAAGCCTGTTGGCCATGAAAGTGATAGGGTCTTATAAGCTGCCTGTAACAGGTATAATATATAGCAATACTGTAATGTATCGCTATGTATTCAAATTGATCAAGTGATTGCATAGTGTAGTCCGATAGTGGGAAAAAAAGGAAAAACAATAAACACAAAAAACAAGAATAAAACACAGTTTTTGTCCATTTTGGTAACATGGTGGTAGGGTGTAACCACCAAGCATATGTGCTTTTGCAAAAAAAGCTAACTCCTTAAAGGGAATGTGTCATCAAAAAATGAGTCATTGTTTAAGTCTTTTTTTTATGTTAAACACATTTTAAGGAATTTTTGGTTGTGTTTTTTAATTTTTCATATCACTTTCAATATTTTTAATAATTCTTAAGTCTTGCAGTTTTCACTTTGGCTACTAGGCCTTGTTTGCACTGCTTTAACAGCAGTCAAAGAGAAGCTTTACAGTAGCTTCATGCACATAGGAGACTTAAGACTGACTCAGTCCCAAATTGATTTCCCAAATAGGAGAGTTTTTTCTAGTCATGCTCTGTGACCTGGGAAGAAGTCACTGTGCAGGGAGGTGAAAGGGTGAACTGTGACTAACTCCTCTCGTGACTGGTGGATCCTGTGTTATCTATTAACACTGGTGTCTCCTTTCAGTTTGACCCTCTTTGTGCTGATAATGAGCAGACTACTGAGAATTTTTCTGTACGGGAAAAGTGTCAACATTATAAGGCTTAGTGGCCAAAGTGAAAACTGCAGAACTGAAGAATTATTAAAAAATATTGAAAGAGGATATGGAAAATTAAAAAAATATAACCAAAAATTCTTAAAAAATGCGTTTAACATAAGTCATTTTTGATGACACATTCTCTTTAATGGCGAAATTGCAACATTAAGTAGAACAAGATCTGCATGTAATCAAATTAAGCACCAATCTGTGGCAAATGGGAGGAGTTTAAAAGCCAGTTCGAAAGCAAAGTTTTTTTAGCCGCATAAAACCTCAAAAAATTAATCTAGAAGTATAGGATGATTTTTCAACCACATGCCAAGTACTGCCATTTGTCACAAACTGATAGGGAGAGAAACCTTCAACTGAAAGACTTTGGTCTATCACTCTGGCAGATCACTACATTTCTAGGCCGAGTTGTCATTACTGTTCAATACTGCAGGTCACATGTATCAAACTGTCTAGGTCTCAAACTCACATTGTTGCCCATAGCAACCAATCAGCGATCCCCTCACATTTTTCCAGTGCACTATATGAAATGAGAGGGGCGCTCTGATTGGTTGCTATGGGCAACAAAGTGAGTTTTAGACCTTGACCGTTTTCATACATGTGGCCCAAAATTGGACAAAAAAGAAACGTTGGTGTTAAAAACATGTAATATACAGAACACCTTAGAAACTTGTACATGGGGGACCCAAATAAAGAACTAACATCTATGGCATTTTGCATTACCCCAGTAGATCCATTTTGCCAGAGTTTCACTCTAATATACAATAATACATATGGTAAGACTACAGATGTAGCAGGTCAATTTTATAGTACCATGACTTTTAACAAAGTAGTTTTGAGAACTTTATATTAGGCAACACTATTTCTAATTCTAATGAGTCTACTCAGGGAGATAAATTAAAATGTTCTTGTAGACCTTGCACTGTATTAATAGAAAAAAGTAAATATGTTTCAGGAGCAGTTATTTAGTTTAGAATTTAGTCTAGAGTTGATTTACTGCAGATTTTTCGTATTTTAGGATCAAGTTCAGTTTTATGTGCAAGTTTATTAAAAGGTAATTGAATGGCTTTCACCAGAGCTAGGCTGGCATCTGAAATGAATGTGAAATATGTTTGTGCACTTGTGGATTATGCCTGATCGGTGTAGGTTTCACATTTACAGAATACAAACTTCTATAAACTGCACTCTGCCATCTGTAAAAAGTCATGAGTGATACCTTGTGGAATTAGAATTTCCCTCCAGAAATATTTTGATTGCTCTTGAAGGGAGGAGGAGCCGTGTATATATAGTAACTATATTTACTATTTTGCCATAGGCAAACTTAAACTCTATCAGTTCTCAATCTATAAAACACTAAAACATAACTTTTATTATGTACTTAACCTCTATACACACTATTTAAAAACCTGATTTCTAACCTCTCAATTTTCCCCCCTTCCCCTACTTCTGAAGGGGAAAAACTCCCTTTCCATTATCAAGTCTGTGGAACCCCCCCCTACTAACAGGAAAAACCTTATATATACACAGTAATTTACTAACTCCAGTAAGGGATCCCAAGCATCCTACTTGGGCAGTTATCTCTAATCTAATGGACATAAAACATATAAGGCTTCCCTGTAACACCCGCTGCAGCGGGTGATACTATGTAGACAGAGGTGAGAAATCACAATTTATAATGTCATGCCTGACCTCCCCTATATATAGTAGAACCCTTCTCACCACCACCACCAATCCATGGCCTTTATGATGGGCTGTCGAAGATCAATCAAGCACATATTTCCCCCATCACTCTAGCTTCCTTTAATGGGAATCTCTGTTACAAATACATATGGCCCTATATGCCATAAATACAAATGTAATTTCAAATGTAATTCTAAAATGCATGTCATACCCCTTTTCTCCCGATCAGTAGGCCATACCAAGTGTGCACATTCACAGATGCAAAATGATGCAACACATCAAGGCCCTTCAAGTCCAAGCATAACTAATAAATAGTTGCACACTAAAACATTGAACCAGCATAACCTAGTAATCAGTAATTACCTACAGGAACACAAAAGGGCCCCCCAAAACCCAGTTAAGCTAATAATAAAAAAATTCCCCACAGGAAAAAAAAAAGCAGTTTCACGCCCCAGCATGATCTAATGATCAGAAATTTAACTCGGGGAAACTAATGCCCTTCAATTCCCCCCAAAAAACCCCGAAAATAAAAAAATTTTTTTGTAAAGCACTTAGGCACTACAAGCTTTAGCATAACCTAATAACAAATAAAATATTTTTTTTTTAAGCACTGAGGAAATAAAAGGCCCCCCAAACTCCAATGTGCTAATTTTAAACTAACCTACATTTATAAGAAAACTCACAGCAATTAGTTCTAGCACTTTTTTCAAAAGCTTTGTTATAAATGTATTATAATAGTTAGTTACATACATATTAAAAAAGCTATTAGGTTTAAAAAAAAGGGTTTGAAGGGAGTTTGGATGGGAAAGTTTTTTTAAAACTTGGGTTTCCCGGCCTACTGATGAAATTTTGAAACTCAAAAGGAAAAACCCAAATTCTCCCTTTATCGGAAGATTCATTACTGACCCCCCAAAATTCCCATCATTTTTTGGATCCAGATTTTTTTTATAGGGTTCATAAGTTTTTTTTTTTATTTAGAAAGTAAGTGGTTTTTGAAAAGGAAAGGTGGGGATACTCTAAACCCACCCCGCAAGGGTGGGAAACCCTTTCCCAGGGGGGGGAATCTAATAGCTCCCGACTTCCCCCTAAGCCTCCCCAAAGCCCAATTTGGGGCTTGGGGGCGGGAGTCTTACCAGGTGGGAAAAAAATTGCCTGAAAATAGAGCCGATGTGTAGGCCGTTCGTGCCATGCACGGCCCGCCCAGAGGAAAGGGGGGAAAGGGAGCGGGGGCTATTTACTTGCCAGCAGAACGAGCATATCTGCAGCTCTAACATGCAGGCCATGGTAGCACCCATCTTTGGCATCCTACAAAGACAGAAAACGGGAGATTTGCTCAGGGTTTGACTTTGTGGGGGCTGCGGGCAGCCCCCGTGACAGTCCCCCCCCCTTTGGGAACCCCCCCCCTCTTTTCTGGACCGGAAAAAATTTTCAGCCCCAAAACTAACAGTCCAAGTTGTTTCCTCCATAAACCTTTCTTCTGGCTAAAACCCCCTTTTCCAGTTGAAAAAGAAAATGTTCCCTCATCCCCGGGGTCCTTATACCAAAATCCTTTTCCCCCCAAAGGGACATTGGTGGAAATTAAAGCTTGGGAAAAGGGGAAAAAAACCTTTTTTGAGGAAAAGGTTCAGGACTAAAATTTTAAAAGCAGCGAGAGGGGGAAAGATTTCCCGGACATGAGAATTTGGGGAAAAAGCAGGACTTATGGGCCCAATGGGTTAAACCTTTAATACCTCGTATGGTCCCAGGTAGCAGGGCCCCCCTTGGAGTGGGTATCTTGATTTCGAATGTGTCGGCCCAATTTTAGGGGGAAAATTTTTGGGTTTCCCACAAGCGGGGAAAATTAGTTCCAAAATTTAATGCTAAAAAAAAAAAAACGGTTTTCCAGTTATTTTGTTAAAAACCACGAATTTTTAAATTAAAGGGGAAAATAGTAAACCCACCCTTTTTTTCTCTATGAAGAAAAGGGAAAGCTCTAGCAGGAGAGGAGGACTTGTGGATAAACCCCTTTTGAAGCTTCTCTTGAAATGTGGGGCCAATGGGACCCTCCCCCGGGAAAAGGATTTTACCAAGCGGGGGGTTTAAAATAACACAGTCAAAAAGGGCTTTTGAGGGGGAAAGAGTCTCAGCCTGTTTTTCTGAGACAACATCAACAAAGTCCTGATATGCAGAAGACAGATCCAGCAGAGACTTGAAGGGCTTCATTGAAGAAGTGGGGTGCACCAGATGAGGTGTTAAAAAAACCCAGCGAGCGGGCAGTTTTGTTTCCAGAAACCCTGAACTTCGCCCCTTTTCCCCCATTTGGGCTTTTGGGGGAAAGGGTGCGGGCACCCGACAGAAGGCCCAGGAAATTGCAAGGAAAAAGGGGGCCCAAAACATAAAAAGCAATCTTCTCCTTGTGTATTCCCCCACTAGGGGAGAAAAAAAAAGGGTTTCCCAATAAAAAACTGAATAACTATCAGTTTTTTTTTCCAGATTTTTCCCAAGGGGGGGAAACCAAAAACGGGGGGGGGGATTACCAAAAAAGGGGGGAGGTTTTTTTCCGGGGGGGTGGACCACCAGGAGGCTTTTATTTGGGACACGGGGCACGTATAAAATTCCCAGCCAATCCTGAGTCCAGAAAAGTGGGAGCCTGAAATAAGTCCAGAACTAGTTAAGATCTGCACTGGCATCATCAGACATGGGGAGCGATGATTCACGCCTTGGGACGCCTCTCCAACCCTTTTTCCCTTTTGCAAGAAATTCCCATATGTTGGGGGCCTTTCTCTGTGGTAGGGCAAAAGGACACACAGTAGAGGCATAGATTCTCCTTTCGTCATTGGTAATGGTCCTGTTGGGTCAGGTGGGCTCTTTCCACTGGCATAGGCTCCTCATGGGAAGGCTATGACAGTGACAATGGAGGTCTTTGGAATACCGAAGTAAGACTGGGTAGTTCGGACTGGACTGGTTCGCGTTCGTAACGGAGCTCCTCCTGTCCTTCAGAAAGCCGCACGTCAATACGGGTAGCCAAATGAATGAGATCACTCAAGGAAGATTCCCTGTGGCCAACACATCCTTTACTTGGCTAACGGCCCTTTTTAAATGTGTCACATAGGGCTGCATCGTTCCAAGACAATTCCGAGGCTAGAGTACGGAACTGCACAGTGTAGTCTCTGACAGAGGAGTTCATTTGATGTAGGTGGAGGAGGGCACTTTCGACAGAGGACACTCGTGCAGGTTCCTCAAAGATGTTGCAAAATTCTGCAAGGAAGGCCTGAAGATTACTGGTCTCCTTATCCTTAAATGAACATACTAAGATTATAGAAGGCTGAGCTAACATCTCTACAGCTTCTGAAACCTAAGTATACCACAGCTTTTTTTATATAGTCTGTAAATACGAAAATGTATGGTCTTCAAAGTGATATATATGGACAATAGTGAACCAAGGGGAGGCTTCATAACAGACCATGTGCTGACAGTTATACTTCTGAATTCTATTAACTAGTTGGAGCTTTTTATATAAAACCTAATGAAAGCCTCCAGTGTTAGGGTTTTTTCACACAGCGTTTTTGGATACATTTTCGATCCGAAAAACGTATTCAAAAGCGCTGTTTAAAACGCATCCAACACACACCCAAACTCTGTGTTTGGATAAGTTTTTGCTGTAGCAGAAATGCACCCTATAGTTTTAAATAGGGCGTCTGCTGCGTCAAACGGATCAAGAAATGTAATGTCAATTCTTTGATTGGATCTGAAAGACACATCAGAAAGACGTATGTAAAACAGGTATCATCTGAATGCCGATGCATGTTTTATATTGAAAGCAGTGTAAATCACACACAGCACATTGTTAGGTGCGTGTTTGGGTTCTGTTTTGGGCCCGAAACACGGATCTAAACACGAATTTAAAAGACGACGTGTGAGCACCGCCTTAGGAGTATGTGATCAAAAAGTCTCATAAATGCCAAATTGGTACCCATAAAAACTAGACCTCGCTCTGCAAAAAATGAGCTAACACACTGCTTTATGAGATCAAAAAAAAAAAAGTTATTGATCTAAAAAAATGGCGATGCAAAGAATTTGTTTTTCAAAAAAGTTTTTTTTATTTTTTCAAAGTTGTAAAACATAAACAAAAAGTATATTTGGTATCAGCTAAATCGTACAAACCCGCAAGATCAAAACAACCTAATTTCTTTACTCAATGAACTCCATGAAAAAAATATATATAAATTGCACAATTGTGGAGGTTTTTTTTCTAACAGTTCCAGTTTTTTTTTCTCCCCATTACATTATAGGGAGCGTTAAATTGTATCATTAAAAATACAACTTGTATTGCAAAGAACAAGCGCTAATATGGCTACGCAGAAAGAAAGGAAAAACAGTTATGGCTCTTGTAAGGTAAGAAAGGAAAAAAAAAAGAAAATGGGTCGGACACAAAGGGCGACATGTATGAAGATCGGCGCATCGAAGCGCCTGTTTTCACGTTTTTTTTCCGTGAAAACTGCGCCCTCATGTATGTCGGCGCCGAAGTGCGCTCATACATGCAGGGCAAACTTCGATGCCTCCAACAGACAGACCACATTGAAAATGGTCTGCCTGTCGGAGCTCTAATGCACCTCACTTTGCCGACCCGCATTCATATATGCGTCAGAGATTTCGAATGTGGTGCGTCCTGCCCCAGAACGCCCACAGAACGCCCCTTCATGTTAGGCGCATATGAAAGTGGCAAAGCTTGCGCCTAACATCGCATTCCTGCGTCCGACAGCGGAGCAGCACAGTAAGGCACAGTATACACCAGAAAATAGGCGAAAAGCCCGATCATGCATGTCGCCCAAAGGTTTTAATAATTGATTGTTATCATTATTATTTGTATTCTGTAACAGAGAATTGGCAAAGCACTGGATAATGCTTATTTTGGATGCTTATGTTTTTTTGGAGTGAAATGCAAAAACTACAAGTAAATATTCTATAATAATTGTGCTGTGCAGATACAGTAGGCCATGCACTTACAACTTGCTATTTCAGTCCTATAAGCATACTGATGATTTGAGTAAGTAGTTTACAGTCTAGTCACCTGTGTTTCGAATAAAATATGATCTAATTGGTTCACTGAGACTTGGCTGAATAAAGCAGCAGACAAGGATATTAAAACTACAATATACTGCGTAGTACATGGAAAGGAAAACCTCAATAGGACACATGGGGTATAGATATATGCGTTAGACATGATGGTAAGCCAAAAGAAAGAAATTATATTTAATTTGCCACTGATGTGGAAACAGCTGGAACTCAGGTCGAGTTATGATCATAGGAAACGGTTATAGATCTCAGAGGGATGATGACAGAACAGATCACACGATTTGATGAGGGAGAAGCTTGTATTAAAATAGCTGAAAAATATTGATGACTGGGGGATATTATTTACCATTTAACAACAAGAACATGTGCTAAATCAATAGCAGCCAGTGTCTAAACGGGCAACACACAATTTGTAAAAAGAGAAGAAAATTTCTAGTTAAAGTTCCAGTTATAGCTGTTACCTAATAATAGGTATTGTACAGAGTGTATCATTGATACAGGATAAGCAGTCAGTGTATAATTAGGTTTCATTTATTTATTAATATATATATATATATAATTATATAATATATATATATATATATATATATATATATATATATTTATATATATATATTTATTATTATTATTGCTAAATAGTAGTTACTCTGATAATATTTCATTTTTCAGAATGACATATAGAGCCACATGTATGAAAACTGTCTAGGTCTAAAACTTTCTTTGTTGCCCATAGCAACCAATTAGTGCGCCCCTTTCATTTCATATAGTGCTCTGGAAAAATGAGAGGGGCGCTCTGATTGGTTTCTATGGGCAACAAAGTGAGTTTTAGCCCTAGACAGTTTTGGATACTTGTGGCCCATAATGAGTTATAAATATGAGACTTATAATAGATTAAATAGATAGATAGATAGATAGATAGATAGATAGATAGATAGATAGATAGATAGATAGATAGATAGATAGATAGATAGATAGATAGATAGATATGCTGGTGAATGGCTATGAGCGCCTTGTGGTTACTAGTGTAGATGTCGGCTGCTTGATTCATGATGCTGTGTATCTTTGTATCTGTGTATCTTTTCTGCGCCGGCTATGCCAATCTATTTGCCCTTAAGGGAGATGGACCAGGCGCCACAATACGCACATGCGCAGGTGCAAAGTTTAGGTTGTTCTTTATTATGTCTGTTCTAGTTTTAATTGGTGGACACTGGCCATATACAGTAGACAATCAGGGACGCCAAGACATGTTCGGCGCAACATGCGGTTTATGTATATCATCATCTATTTTCCATGTAAGGTAGGAGGAGCTTATCCTGCCCCTTGATAGGACGTTCTTTTTCTTCTATTTAAAATCTGCTCTAATGAGTGCTTTTAATTTTCCTGCACTTTATTAATAATATTCAGATGTTTACCACTCTATTATGTATCGCTGAGATGTTTGCACTATTGTGTTCACTTGATCTACATTGAATCACATTGTTTTATTATGTATTGTAATCATATTTACATTTTGCCATATTATAATCACTTAATTTGGATTTGAATGTTGTCACTTCCTATATAAACACTTTGGGCCACATGTATGAACCTGTTTAGGTCTAAAACTCACCTTTTTGCCCGTAGGTTGCTATGGGCAAAAGAGTGAGTTTTAGACCTAAACAGTTTCATTCATGTGGCCCTTTGTATCCACCCATTTACTGCTTGAGAGAGGCTCATTTTGGAGCCGAAACGTCACCACCATTGGATATGGAATAAAGCCTTGAAGCTTTTTCATAATTTGAGAGTGCTTCAATATTTTCCTTATAAGATAGATAAATTGATTTTAGCCTTGTGATTTGTTTCCTTTTTATTTCTGAAAAAATATTGAAGTTCTGTCAATATATATGTGAATCGAACGTGAACAGCAATTTGTAAACCCTAATATTTTTATTGGATTGATATCTGGATCCCCATTTGGCTGATCTTTTTTTTTTCCAAGCTTTTATATTCAATTTGCCTAAGACCAATATTTTTTCATTTATTTATTTTATGTATATAGAGCTCTTATAGTTCACAACACTGTACGGAGATTGCCATTATTCACATGGACAGATATACACTGGTGGCACATATTAATGACATGCACAAGGCCTTCCATCAAATAGAATAAAAAGGTTCCCTGTCCCTAAAAAACATAGGCTATTTTGTAACTTGTGGTGGTAGAAGAAGAGGGACAGATTGTTACCCTGCCCTAGAAGCATTGTTGGGGGAGAATATCTCAACACCTATCAAATGGTAGAAACATATGTGTGAAAGACTGACAGCAGAAAAAGACCACATGGTTCATCTTGTCTACCCTTCTATTATTTCCTATGTATTTTTATTTTAAGATAGATATATGATTATCCCAGGCCGGTTTACATTCACTTACTGTTTTCCAAGCACATCTGCTAGAAGTTTACTCCAAGCATCCTCTACTCTTTTGGTGAAATAATATTTTCTGACATTGCTTCTGATCTTCCACCCAACTATTTTCAGATTGTGCCCCCTTGTTCTTGTGTTCAGTAAGTTAAAAAAACACTTCCTTCCTGCACCTTACTTAAACTTTTAGCATTTTTAAAGGTATTGATCATGTCTCTTTCCTTTCCCTTCTTCTCTCCCATAACATAAAATTTAAACCAGCAAAGAAGAAAATAACTGCGGCACCACTCTGGAAACAAGCATAGGAGAGGCAGGCACTATGCATACACCAATATTTGCTTTAGTACTTTTAGCGGTGCTCAGTGGAAAAAGACAGTGCAGCAGAATCCAGAATATGAAAAAAAGAGTATAAATCCATGGCACATACCAGCATACACAGTTATATCACCAAGTTATTGGCACCTTGTAGAATGCAAAATACAGGTCACATCGGGCAGAGATGAAGAGATGTAAAGGCAACAGCTGTTTCGCGTGTGGTCACGCTTCCTCTAAACCTAATGGGAGATTGAGTCATCACGCCTTTAAATCCCCCGCTACACCTAACAAACATCAAGTTAAAGGGACAAACAAGCATCTATGTCTATACCTGAGATATTAAAGACATTATTAACGCTTACCGCTTCTGCTGCCGTGGAATCAGGAGGAACAGGTTCCTCTACTTGCGCCAAGAGACCTGTTTCCTCTTCTTACCGCCCCTTATTGGGTTGTTTATTCTTGTGTCTCCCTCCTTGGTGTGTCCTCCGCCTGTGGGTTTTTTTGACAAGAAGCCACTTTTACCTCTTGTCATTGTCCATGTTTTTCCATAATTTCCCGATTCCTCCATAGTGCTTGAGTCAGGACCTGAATCAGTTGTCCAGTACTCCTTGATCTGTCTCCCACGAGATCTCCTCTTATTTCCTTTAAAGGTAAGGGGAAAATGTTGCTTTTGAGACTTCCAAGTAAATACTCTATCAAAGTCATAATCCAGTTTATCCCAAATAAACTTGTCCCTGACTGTGTGGTTGTGGTTTATGCAATCTGGTGTCCATGTAAATTGTTCTATACAGGGAAAACAATTAGACCTTTATTCAATCGAATTAGAGAATATATTTATTCATTAAAAACAGGGAAAGGGAGCTCCTAGATTTATTACACATTTGAGAGTAGTCCATGGTAACAATTTAGTAGGTGTTAATTTTGCAGGTTTGCAACATGTTTCCACTTCAGTGAATGGCATACAAACATACAAAATTACTACAATGTGAGGTGAAATGGATCCTCCGTACAGAAGCGCTAGGACCCTTAGGGTATGTTCACACGGTTTATTTTGGGGTGCACCACGTATTTCGCGGCATACTGCACTCTAATAAGAGCGAAACGCGCCCCAATTATTATGGTAATCCACATTTCTCATACAGAACTATCCGATCGCATTGTACGCGCGGGTAGATAATTTATATGTCTATAGGGCCGGCGGGATACTGCCCCCCCCCCCCTGCATCGTGGGAGTACGCGCTGATCAGCACGACTCCCGAAATCCCGGGGTAATTGTGGGGCGTAATTGACGCCACGCAATTAAGCCGTGTGAACATAGCCTTAGGGTTAAATGAGCGCACTGATCTATCATCTTTTTTTATAAAAGTATTGTTACATATGTATAGATGGATTTAACGATTGATGTTTGTCAGGTGTAGCGGGGGATTTAAAGGCGTGATGACTCAATCTCCCATTAGGCTTAGAGGAAGCGTGACCACACGCGAAACGGCTGTTGCCTTTACATCTCTTCATCTCTGCTCGATGTGACCTGTATTTTGTATTCTACAAGGTGCAAATAAATTGGTGATATTACTACGTATTCTGGTGACTGCCGTGGATTTAAACTCTTTTTTCGTATTCTGGATTCTCCTGTAACATATGTAAAGGTTTCTATCTTGCCGCCGTTTCCTCATGTAACATTACATAAGGTTTCCAGAAAGAACCCTGTATTCCAGATATGGTCTTACTAGATTTCTATACATCGGGGTCACAATCTCCCTTCTGTTTATTACACTTTTACTTATGCAGACAAGTATTTGACTTTGCCTTTTTCTATCGCCTGGTCTCATTTTGAAATTGTACTGTACTGAGGTGTTATTCGGCCCATTGTGTGGTGATTAGTGTTGAGCGATTATTATCGACAAAGTTGAAATCGGCACAGTTTTTATGTTGATCGGATTTTTTCGATCACGCGATAATTTAGGTTAAAATCTGCGCATAATCTATTAATATCCCCATTTCGGTGCTTCCTGTCATTTTGGGGGGCCAGAAAATCAGTTAGAGAATAGAGCAGGGTGAGCTGGGTGTGCGACGTCATGACTGGGAGTTTTATGGTTGTGATTGGCTGGAAAAATCACATACCTCGTTTTAACATAGAACAGCCCTTCCTGTTCATGATCAGTGGTGTCTGTGTATCATAAGGCAGGACGTGGGGCTCAGTCTCTCTCTCAAAACAGCTCAGCGAAACTGTTCTCTTTGTTCACACAGACAAACTAGGGATTTTAGTGTGAATATTAGAACTTAGGTAAAAATTAGAAAATCTTCAGTTTTTAGTTACTTAGGCTGAGAATTTTAAAGGAGCATCTAGCGCTGTACAGCCGCGGGGGGGGGGGGGGGGGGGGGGGGGTTTAAACACAGACAGGCTGGCAGGCTTTGGAAAGGGGGAAGTGGATAATTGTGCACCCCAGATTGCTTTGACCCTGCATTGAAATGGGTTTTTTATTAACAGTTTTTTTGGTGAAATATTAGCTTGTATTTTGTGCAGCCTGTACTTATATTAGGATACAGATCTTTTCTAGTAACTGCAGGTGTATTTGATAGGTGAAAAAACTCACCTTTTATTATTTTGTACACGATTTAATTAGGTTTTTTTTCACTTTGGCGCAGTCAGTTTTGTTCAAAGACCACTTTGTTCTTACAATAGGATACAAAAACTTTTCTAGTCACCGCAGGTGTTTTTGTAGGTGCAAAAACCACGTTTTATTATCCATACACAATTTAAATAGGTTTAGTTCACTTTAGCGCAGGCCATTTTTGTTAAAAGACCCATCTTGTACGGATATTACCATACAGAAATTTGCTAGTAATTGCAGGTGTATTTCATAGGTGCAAAAACCACCTTTATTATCCGTATATATTTCAATAGGTGTTTTTTTTACTTTGGTGCGGCCCAGTTTTGTTCATAGAGCCACCTTGTACTTAAATTTGAATACAGAAATTTTGTAGTCACCGCAGGTGTATTTATAGGTGCAAAAACCACCTTTTATTGTCTGTATACATTTCAAATAGGTGTTTTTTTTTTACTTTGGTGCGGCCCAGTTTTGTTCATAGAGCCATTGTACTTAATTTGAATACAGAAATTTTGTAGTTACGGGTTGGGTGTATTTCATTGGTGAAAAAAAACCCACCGTTTGTTTTCCGTAATAATTTTTAAATAGATGTATTGCACGTGGTGCGGCCCTAGTTTTTTTCAAATAGCCAGGGTTGTACGAAATTCTGATAGAAAAATTTTCTAGCACCTGTTCTCGTTTGTCATTGCTGCAAAAAACGCAATTTCTCATCCGTGTAACTTCTGAATTGGTTTATTGCGCTCAGTGAATCTCAGTTTGCCGCACTTTTATGATATTTTGTTGAAAACTATCAATTCCTAGTCCTACTGGGCAGTTGTAAATCCCTGGGACTGAAGGAAGAAGACTGTTGATTTTGTCTTACGGTTCTTCCACCACCCCGCATTTCACAGGTATTCGCTAGAAACAATTCAGTTTCTAATCCTAGTTGATTGTAGGAAATTAGAGGGATTTAAGAATAGCTGTGATTTGCCGTCTTTTAATAAGAGACTTTCAAAACTCTTCCCATACCTTCTTAAATTTTTATCTTTCTGACCTGCGAAATGCAGGTGGTAAGCGAGCAAAGAGGGGGGTAGGACAGGGAGGTAGGGGTTTACGAGAGAAGGTGCTCCTTCCATTGCTGGCGATAACACGCATTCCAGCGGATCATCGGTTGCAGGAAAACGTCAGGCCTGTCATGCTGGGTCAGGGCCCTGTGAATCTCAGTAACGAACAGCGTGGCCATCTGTTCTTCAGTGGTTAATGCAACCTGCATCCAGCAGTCTTCCCTCCTCGTCCCCCCCAGTCACGGCCACAAATGCCCGTCATCAGCATCATCAGCACCCGTCCAACATGAAGCGAAGGCAGCCCAAATGTCAACTCGTGTACCCACCACTGTGGATAATCCATTTTCTGAAAACCTCTTTGATGAAAAAATGCGGTTGGGGTCAGAAGGCATGTTAAAAGATCAAGAGGCCAAAGAGAGATTTTGTCGCTCGGGACGCCCAGTTACTGATGCCATCAGAGGAGGAGAAGGAAGCCGGTCAATCGGCAAAAATCCCGGGCGGTCGGCAACGCCTTGCAGTGCCTTTTGCTTGTAGCAAGTCCACTGTGTTGAAGATAATGATGACGACATTGCGGATCCAACGTGGTCTTTTCCGCAGAATTTGCTTGCGAGCGCTTCATCACTGGACGAGGAGGAAGACGATGGGTAGGTCAATACGGGTCCCGCCTCAAAAAAGGATAGGGCGATCACAGAAGTCCGCTGATATGATTCCGCCAGCCACGGTCAGCGGAAACCCGGCTCCTCGCTTATCGCCATCGAAAAGGTCCAGGACCTCTCAAGCCGGGGCCCTTCTTCGAGCAAGCCTTTGATTCACCCAGCAAAGTCATATGCCGCCTTTGCCTTTAAATGCATCAGTAGAGGCAAGAATCTTAGGTGTTTAACCACCAACAAATGTCTAGTCAATGCAGCGAATGCAAGAGTTGAAAATGGAAGGAACATTTGGGCCCAAAAAAGGCCACAACGATGCCGGGCTTCCAACCACTGTCACACCCTCTGTCTCCCCCTCCTCCCCCTCCGCCACCCCCAAAAGCGTTCCTCAGCTGCCCATGTCCTCAGAGTCATGATCAGGGATGAGCCTCCGCTTCAGCCCCACCATCGCCCGAGTACCACCAGCACCACCAGAGACCTTTCACTACCCATTCTCCTTCCACCAGTTTGATGAACCCTGCATGCCGTACAGCGGCCAATCTAGCAGCCAGTCTTCTGTCTTCCAGGTTTGGGAGCAGAAGAAACAATTTTTTAACCCAAACCATCCCAAAGCCAAAAGCCTGAATGTCGGCATTTACCAGGCTTTTGGCCTTGAAAATGTTACCTTTCCTCTGGTGGACACAGATGGGTTCCCCCACGCATGGCCCTTGCCTGCCCCAATTACCAGATCGAGCAGGCATTTCTTTGCCAGAAAAGTGTCCCTGCCCTGGCCAGCCAACTGTCATCTAAAAATTTTCAAGCGCGTTTTCTACATCTGTGTCTGGAAAAGTCCATCTGACCACCGACACATGGACTAGTAAGCACGGCCAAGGCCGCTATATCTCTGTAACAGCTCACGGGTGAGCTGGGTGGATGTCTAGGTGGTGACGGTTTGGCTCTCAGGCTCGGCGCACGCTCTTCAAAACCGGGAGGGATGGTGCAGGGCACTTTCCCCAAGGTCCTCTGGTGGCATACGTGCCCCGAGAAACCAGGCCGTATTGAAATTAATCTGTCTTGGGAACCGTCCACAACAGGTCAGGAGCTAGTGGACGTCTCTCCGCAAAAAGGAGACGAGCGCTTGCTGGGTGACAAGAACCTTGTGCCAGGCAGGTGGTGTGCGAAACGGTTCGAAATCTACTGCCCGCCTTAAGATCGGTAGGCTGGAGCACATCCCTTGCCTGGCACATGTCATGAACCTTGTCGTCCAGAAATATCTAAAGCGCTACCCGGGTCTTTGGATGTCTGCTGAGGAAGGCTCGAGGTCTGAGTTCGCACTTTCCCCCGTTCCACCCTGCTTCTCCCGCCTGGCTGCATTGTAGCATCAGCTCGGCCTCCCTGTCAACGTCTCATTGTTGACGTGGAACACGCTGGGAAATTTCCACCCCCACATGCTCCAGCGATTGTGGCAAGCAGCGCAATGCCATTACGCAGTAAGAAGGGGACACATGGCCTGACAAGCAGAGGTGCGGACCCTCGGGGTGTTTAGCCCCCGAGAGTGGAGGCAGGTGAAAGGCTCTGCAACATCCTTGCCAGTTTTGAAAGACCACCAAAATGGTCAGTGCGGACAATGCCCTTGTCAGCATGACCATTGTGGTGTCTTAGTTCTGGAATGATCTTTGGACACTCTGAAACATCAGGTCCCAACAGCGACGGAGGAGGAGACGGACACAGATGCGGACACGGAGCCTTTCTCTCCATCAAATCCACAAGGCCCAATAGTTTCTCAATTTTATCGGTCTTCATTAGGCAGTGGTTCGGGGTCCAGGGCTAGTGCAGGGCGGGCCTCAGCTCTCAGGGTTTCATCATTTTGAGGCAAGTCAGGGCTGTGTTGAAGCTGTGCCGGAGGAAGCGGAGGAGGAGGAGGAGGTATTCCTAGACACCGACTTGGGAAATCAAGGCTCCATCTCTCACATGAGTGCTTGGATGCTCCATTTCCTCCAATATGATCCTCGCATTAAGGCCATCAAAATGAACAACAGTTTCTGGGTGGCCACCCTCCTGGATCCCGGTACAAAACCAAACTCGGGAATTTCCTTCCAACCACCAAATAGAGTAAAATGCAGGAAATGGAGACCTTGCTGATTGATCAACTGGGAGACATCTGTTTCGTTCCCGCTTCAGTTCTTTAAATGTCCACGGGGGGAACACGTCAGCGAAAAGTGACAGCAGTAGAGTGCCAAGTAAGCCTGTAACGCAAGCAAACAGGCAAGGTGGGGAGGAAGCCAAATGGGTGCCTCTGGCATCTTTTTTAACCCCCTCACCAACGCATGTAATGCAGGGCACACATTTCAACACACCAGAGACCAGTTAGATCATGTGCACAAACTAATTTGCGTCTCAACACCGTGTTTTTGGATGTGTTATGGACCCAATTGACTTCTGGGGATCCAAAACGGATGAATGGCCTGAGCTCGCTCGCCATGCCATAGAGGTGTTGTCCTGCCCAGCAGCCAGCGTCATATCTGAGCGGACCTTCAGCACAGCTGGAGGAGTCATTCAGACAAACGCATCTGGCTTTCCACAGATAATGTGGACTTTGACTTTCATCAAGATGAATCAGGCAAGGGATCTTTTATGATGTTGTGTGGGCCCCAATTGCCGAGGTACCGATTAGTTGCCGGTCTACTTCACATTCCTCTTCCACAAGAAAATGGTCCTCTTGAAAACTTTTTTTTTTTTAATGATCATTTCTTACTGCAATTTTTTATTTCAATTCCCAAAAATTCATTTAGTGGTTTTGCTGTGAGGAGACTGTAAAAAACACAAGGTTTCATGACAAAATCGTATTCCATTTAATCTCTTCATCTTTAGAATTTTTCGCATTGTCAATGGTTTTGGGGTCATGTTGCTGTGAGATACAGCTATAATCATGGTCCTTTGAAACAGAAATGTGGCTTCTAAGTGGCATTTCTCCATCACAATTTTTAACAGTGGCTGAGAAGTCATTTTTATAATTTTTTTTGGTCATGCTGCTTTGAAATGCAGCAATTATACAGGTTCCTATTATAAAAAAATGTGGTTTCTAACAGAATTTGTTCTTCACAATTGTCAAAAGTGGCTCAAGGGTTTATGTTTTGAATTTTTGGGGGCATGTTGCTGTGAAATGCAGCTATACTACAGGTCCTATTGTAAAAATGTGGTTTTAACAGACATTTGTTCTTCACAATTGTCAAGAGTGTCTCAAGGGTCATGGTGCTGTCAGAAACAGGAATAGGTAGGATAATGTTAATGGACACATATTGCAAAATGACTTGTTTTTGCGAGATCTTTAAAATAGCTAGCAATCCTTGTAGTGAGACAACCCATTTAAAACATTTAAAAAAAGGGGAAAAAAAGATTTTGGTGGGATTCCATCCTATTTTAAAAATGTGTGTTTCTAGAATTAAAAATACTAAAAAAAACTGGCATGCACAAAATAGCTGATACAAATATTCCTCTGAATTGTACAAGGGAGGGTACAGGCAGACTTTGAACCGATGTATTGGTTACCCAGGAAAGATATAGTCAATGGGCCAGTTCAACTAAAAATGGTGGTTGAAAGACTCCTTTTTCCGCACTTTTTAATCTGGAGGTCATGCAGGTTTGGGGCTCATGCTGTGGCCAGGACAGGGATTGTCTATGTCCAGTGAAAAATAAAATGGGGGGTTAAAGACTCCTTTTTCCGTCACTTTTTAATCTGTGGGTCATGCAGGTTTGGGGCTTATGCTGTGGCCCAGGACAGATATAGTCAATGTCCAGTGAAATTAAAATGGTGGTTGAGGAGACACCTTTTTCCAGCACTTTTTAAATCTGGGGGTCATGCAGGTTTGGGGCTCATGCTGTGGCCCAGGGGCAGGGATAGTATATGTCCAGGGTTCAACTAAATGGTGGTTGAAAGACTCCTTTTTTCGGCACTTTTTAAATCTGTGGGTCAGACAGGGTTTAATGGCATAAAATGTGGGACAGAACAAAGGGATAGTCAATGTCCAGTTCAAAATAAAATGGTGGTTGAAAGACTCTTTTTCCGGCACTTTTTAAAACTGGGGTCATGCAGGTTTGGGGCTATGCTGTGGCCCAGGACAGGGATAGTCTATGTCCAGTGAAACTAAAAAAGGTGGTTGAAAGACCCTTTTCCCGGGACTTTTTAATCTGTGGGTCATGCAGGTTTGGGGCTCATGCTGTGGCCCAGGACAGATATAGTCAATGTCCAGTGAAATTAAAATGGTGTTTGAAAGACACCTTTTTCCGGCACTTTTTAAATCTGGGGGTCATGCAGGTTTGGGGCTCATACTGTGGCCCAGGACAGGTATAGTCAATGTCCAATGAAACTAAATTGGTAGTTGAAAGAAACCTTTTTCCGGCACTTTTTAAATCTGGAGGTCATGCAGGTTTGGGGCTCATGCTGTGGCCCAGGACAGGGATAGTCTATGTCCAGTTCAACTAAAATGGGGGTTGAAAGACTCCTTTTTTTGGCACTTTTTAAATCTGTGCGTCAGACAGATTTACTGGTCATACTGTTGGTAACAGAAAAAAGGGTTATAGTCAATGTCCAGTTCAAAAATAAAATAGGTGGTTGAAAGACCCTTTTTCCGGCACTTTTTAATCTGGGGGGTCATGCAGGTTTGGTGCTCATGCTGTGGCCCAGGACAGGGATGGTCTATGTTCAGTGAAACTAAAATGGTGGTTGAAAGACTCCTTTTTCCAGCACTTTTTTAATCTGTGGGTCAGATAGGTTTAAGGGTCAAGCTGCGTTCCAGGACAGGTATAGTCAATGTCCAGTTCAAGTAAAATGATGGTTCAAATCATACTGCCTTCTGGCACTTTTTAATTTGTGGGTCATGCAGGTTTAAGGGTCATGCTGTGGTACAAGACAGGGATAGTGAATGGTGTGTGACTTTTTTTCTGTGGCTTTTATAACCTAAATGTGTTGCCTAAGATGTAGCACGTATCCAGTTCACTGTGGTGGATGTTAATTCCAGCTTCTCCAGCCCTGTTTGGGTGTAAGAATAGACTTTAATGGTCATCGGTGATAATCTATTATCGACTATTGAAAATCGTCTTGATAATTGACGATATCGACTATCGACCCGATGACGATACTCAACGTAATTGCTCATCACTAGTGGTGATTTTCACTACAACTGCTTCACTTTCTTTTGGTTTAAACAATGGGGTCTGAGCAAGGATGAACTTGAAGGACATGCATATCTTAAATAAATTTTTGCGGCTATAGCACAGTAAATAGCACACTAGGGAATTTAAGAAAGTAGATCACACAGTCAAACAAATCTCTGAGTTGTCAGTGTTTGTGCCTGCTGCTAAGTTGATTTCTGAAAAATGTCAGTGGTATGGTGAGACTCTCCTTGCACCCAGTACCCATGTGCACTACCACCCTCTCTTCCCTATCAACACTCCTTACCACCCATAATGCCACACCCAGTGCTACAATTGCAAAGACAGAAAATGTTTCTATTATGTTCCAATAGTGGAGTATAAAGAGAGCAGGGAAGCAAGATTTTTTTTTTCTTTTTCATTTTTTTTTTTATTATTTGGGTAACAGATAATAAAAAACTAACCATTATTGGGAACATGGAAGTCATAAAGACAAAACTTCTCTGAGTTTCAGCAGAGCGCCTTTAACAAACAGAAACTCTTTTTTTAGCCTTCTCTCGCTTTCTTATCTGCTAACCTATTCCTATATCACTAAGAGCGACATGCATGAACGGGGCTGCGCCAATATTCTGGGGTCCTTTTAGCCCAAAAACTGGTGCAGCCCTCTTCCCTAGATTTATAATCAGGCTCACTCCAAAATGAGGCACATTAACTAGCTCCCGCAGCACTTTGTAATGCCCCAGAGATTGGGGGGTGTGCTGGAGGCATGTCGCACTACAACTGTATGATTCTACATATTTATGACGGGAGGACAGCAAAACTGGGCGCATTCTACACTACTAATGTGCACAAAAAAAATTTCATCTGGGCACCAAAATATATACATGTCACCCTAAGAGAATTGGTCTTTCATAGAAAATGAGGTTCATGCTTCACTTTGAGCTCAGGTTACAGTTGCCTATACAGGTCTATTGAGAGGAGAGGGGCAGAAAATGAAATTAAGAGACTATGATATACACAAGCAGCAGCATGGAGGACGTTAGAAATAAGGAGAAGTGAAACTATGGGTCCAGCATTGAGGTAAGATACAGTATACACTCACCACTATCTCCTTGTGTCTCTCTACCCCTCCTCCTCCCCTCCCAATAGATCTCTGTGGACAGCTGTCACCTGAACTTTAAGTGAAGCATAAGTGATTTATGACTTGTTGAGAATATAAGAAAGCACAAGGTGTAACAAAGTAAGCATTTTTCTCCAGTTAATTATAATAGAAAGTTTCTAATTTTTGCTTGTACTGTTGATTCTCGGAAACCTGTGTAATAATTGGAAGTACAGTTTAAAGCTATTGGGGCCAAGCACAAGATATTCACCAGTCCTCTGTTACCATCTACCATATTATATTAGAGTTTTTATATGATGCAGAGGTACTAGGGTCTAAGTGTGGTTTCTACCTCTTCACCCCTATAGCATACATTTCAATAGAGAAAAAAGTGCAAGTGCATGCCAAACTGTCTTTTGTGTTCTCCTTTATGTAAAACAATAGATGGGAACCTCCATTCTCACAATAGGTGGGAATACCAGAGGTAAAACTCCCTTCCATCGTATATTTATAATGTATGCTGAGGATATGCAATAAATGTCTAAAGTTATTACACCCTTTAACTGACAAAATGTGTCAGATTATATCAGGACTGTAGAATAATCGAGCTTGGTGTCAGTGGCTTTTTCATTTTTGGAGTTAAATATTTCTTTAGTAACAGTGAATCAGTAAGACAAATATTAAAAGTACAATACATACAATCTGCATAAAATTATGCTTGGACAGCAAATGTAGGCCCTTTATTAGTTCTGGTTTTACAAAATCTTTCCACATGCCATCTTTGTATTTTTCTTATCCCAATTGCACATTACATTTGCCATATGTAAGTCAGGTCAAGCTAACTATTATTATATAACCGCAGACAAAAAAGAAAAATATTAACTGAAAAAATGAATTTCACCTCATTTTGTTTTAAATAAATTAAATATGAGAGGATGGAAATACAGAAGAAACATATCGAGACATTGAAAATATATTAGTGGAATGTGTCTATTTTTATACTGGAGAAACTGAATATACCAGGCCACATTTGTGGATGCGCCTCCCCACATTTAAACTACTGATCGGGTTGGATTTTACAGAGTATTCCCATTCATGAGCAGTTGCAAGAATAAAGTAAGTCTTTCGGAATTACCTGAATATATGCTATATTCTTCCAATCCATCAATGGGGCTATTGTTAGACCTGATAGTGCATCTTCCATGTTCTATATACATCAGCAGACATGGCAGGAACCTATGGACTGAAGCTTTGCTGCACTTTCTAAGTATCAATCTGTACTGAATCTTTGGGTAGACCTGATAATGTATCTCCGATGTTCTAGATTCATGAGTGGACATGGCAGCAACCTACAGACTTTACTGCATCACCTAAGTATCAAGGGACATGAGTATATAGATATATATATATATATTTTTGGGACCTACTATTCGTAGCACCTCCTAATTACCAATGGATGTGAGTATATGTTTATCTTTTGGTATACCTTTTTGTAGTTGTTGGTTTGATTACTTTGGGTGTTAATGTTGTTCTTCCTGATGAACCCTGCTATTTGGGAGAAACACGTTGAAGTAAAACTGCTCATTGACCCTGCTGTATATAGGAAGTCTTTTTTGTTTTGTGTTGGTGATTTTTGTTTATAATTTTTGTTGCATTTTTTGTGTGTTGGTAGGTTTTGGTGAATTTTTTTAAGAACTCTCTTACTTACTATAACCTAAGGATATATTAGGGCAGTATTAGCCTAGGTTCCTGTCGGGGTCGCCCTTATTGTGGTGGTTACACTGAATTTGATGGATAGTTACTTAGTGGATTGGTAAGGGAATTTCTCGGGGATTTCTAGTTTTTTATCAGATATTAACAAAAGTTATTTTTTAGATTTAGCTAGTCTGAGGTCGATACCTTTTACAAATAAAAAATAAGTAAATGAATAAGTCAATAAAGAAATGTACACATAACTGGTATCACCGTGTTCATTAAAGTCCGACCTATTAAAACATAACATTTATCCCGTACGGTGAACACCACAGAAGCATGTATCCCAGAATGGTACCAATAAAAACTACACTTCATCCCACACTTTGTGCTTTAATCTTTTTTCCTATTTTCCTCCTCCAAAGCCTAAGTGAGTCTTATGGTCCAAAAAAATATAGCAAGTAAACTAAAAACACACGATCAGTGGTACTGTTCACATTGAGTAAAATCCACAATGCAGGGAGAAAACTAAGGGAGACATGTGTGAAGGAGGGAATTGTCGAGTCTCATTTTCAGTGTATCATGCGCCTGAATGTATGAAAGTGGTTTTTGTGTGATTATAAATGGTGTCTAAAGTTCATCGCGCCTCGCCTGTGTGTTAGGCGCATTCCTAAACTTAGGCGCATTAGTAATGCGCCTAACATGTATAAAGGCTATAGATAGGCTGGAAATAAAAAAGTCAGTAGACTAGCATGTCAGTGAATAGAAACTATGGGACTGATCTTGCTTGGTGAACCACAGGTCCCAGCCAGACCTGTTACATACGTATAGGTGGGATGCCATGCATGCACAGACTTTCTGAGGTCAGGCCACATTTTGTTAATTGGGATAAGTCTAGGATTCGTCCATTCCAAAATACAAATCTTTTTTAACTATTTTTCAGTTGATAAACATGTAAACTTTATGACATTGTTTCGTTACTTCACCCAGTGGGGCAGATTTATTAATACTGTCTAATACTTAGACAGTGTAACATTAGACTAGACAGTTGTTTAAAGTCTATAGAAACAATAGAGTAAGCTTACCCAAGGTGTTGTGGACTGATTGGATGGAGCCCGGTGTGGAATGAGCCGTTCCTCCGCTGGAAATAGTGTCATTATACTAGACAATCTTACAATGCGCCACATTTGTCATATTGATAATCAGTCTGGTGCATTTTTAGACTGTCTTTTCTAAGTTCACATCTTCTACAGGTTGCTTATGTTATGCCACTAATTGCGCTAACATTTTGGTACATTTTATTGGTATATGGAATTGCATACTATGCCATGCCCATTTCCAGGAATGAGAAACGTAGAAATTGCAAGCAACTCCGAAAATGCAATAAAATCCAAGGCATTTATTGAACATGAAAACGTGGAGAGAAATCACAAGAAGGACATGGGCATAGTGCAATTCTGACGCTTTTCGAGTCCGTCCGGACTCTTAATTGTAGATAAAGGTCTGTTTATGTAAAGAGCTGTGAGTAGCTTCAACGTAGCCGAGTGGTTATCACTTTCAGCATGGGGGTGCTAGGTTCAAATACCTGCAGGAACCAAACGCGGATTTTTTTTCTCAATGCACAAACTTGATTAATGTTTCTTTTTTCTTTTTATTTATTTGCACTGTTTGACTAATTACGAAGGAGTACAGAGGACGGGAGTAGAGTGTTCAACACCTGGGGTTGAAGACTCGCTCAGCAGTGAGTGTGTGATTACTAAGCAGGGAAGAGACTGACAGTAGCTGCCTGAGAGAAGAGGTGATGTCTGAGCACATGAGGCCAGGAAAGAGGAGCTCTCATCACTGTCGAACTGTACACTATAGATTACTAAAGTAGCACTAAAAACAAAAACAGTGCAGAATTTTTAATAGTGATGAATGGTGAAAATGTTTATTAATTTGCAAGCTTCCCATGTCAATTTTACTTCATGGTAAAATCCCTTTAAGGTTTTGATGTTGATATGCAGATTTATTTACCATCCAAACTTAATATTGTGTGTTTATGCCAAAAAGTTCTACTTTTATGTTACCTGGCCAGAGCCAATTTTCTCAGAAGCATAGCGGAATAATTGTGTTGTCTCTGGCAAATTTAAGATAGAGCACATCATTTTTTGGGGGGAAATTTTTAGCACAGATGCAAAAATTCTATGTTCGGAGTAAAAAGTGCAGAATAATGCCAAAACCTTAGCCTAAATGTGAATTATGGTAAAGGGAGTATAATAGTTTGGGGCTCCTATTTGGTTTCAGAGTTCAACTTGTTCTTGTAGCTGCATAAAATTTAGTCTGGTGAACTGCTTTCTTCACACCAATAATGAAATGATAATTAAACCAATATAGGTGTCCCTTGGAAAGATAAAACCTAACTTTTATAAAAGATACTTACTATAGGGGAAAAACACCCCTAATAAATCCCTACCCCTATCTTAAATGGTAAAAACTACTGCTGCCTATCAAAAAACAGAGTACCTATCCTGATAGTCATCAACAGTTATCATACGGATGCTATGAACTATCTTTGGGCTGGCCTGCAATGCATCATGGACTAGCTACTTCTTGAGGGTTGTGAGTTGATTAGTGATACCAGATTCTGAGATGTAAATTCACTGTTAATATTATTTGTTGCAGTTTATAATCCACACAATTCTTGTCTTTGGGTAATGTGATGGATTACCAACAGAGATTTATTGTTCTGCATCTTTACATACACTGACAAAGACGGGAATGGTACAGATTTTCCCTGATGAACCCTTGTACAATCTGCATTGGATCCTACTGTATGGTCTTAAATTTAAGTATTTATGCTGAGTATCTCTGCATATGGGTTTCTCTGTTTATAGTTACATTCTACATTTAATATTAGATGTTGTACATCATTTTTGCCACATTTTTCTTGCCTTTGTTACTTGAATCTTTGACATTTTGGTTGCTAGGTGTGGTGCATTACACCTATTAAAAAACCTTGATTTACTACATTAACTAGCTGTACAAATTATTAATTGGATTATTTCACTCACTACATTTTTTAGATTCCATAACCTATCCTGGCTTTTGGGTTACTGTTCAACCCATACTGAGATATAGTTTGAGGGTTTACTGGGACTACCCATAGGCTTAGGTTCTGGAGTGGGGTCACTCTTATCAGGGCTGTCACTCCATTTTTTGATAGGTAGTGGTAGTCATCATTTGGGGTAAGGATGGGTTTTTTTAAGAGGGCTTTCCAGTTAAGTTTTATCTTTCCAAGGGACACCTATAGTGGGTACGGAAAGTATTCAGACCCCTTTAAATTTTGCACACTTTGTTTGATTGCAAATAAGTTTATTCTTTTTGCTCATTAATGTACACTCTGCCCCCCTCCCATCTTGAAAGAAAAAAACAGAAATGTAGATATTTTTACAAATTTTTTTAAACAGAAAAATGGAAATATCACATGCTAAGTATTCAGACACTTTGCCATATTGAGTGAAGCACCCTTTTGGCTAGTAAGCCATGATCTTCTGGGAAGATCAATTTTTTTTCACCTGGATTTGGGGACCCCTCTGCCATTCTTCTTGCAATCCTCTCCAAAACCCCTCAGTTGGATGTGACCATTGGTAAAAGGCCATTTTCAAGTCCCCTCCAAAGCTCAATTGGTTTGGGGTCGGGGCCTGGGGGGCCCATCAAAATGGTCCCCAAGTTTTCAACCATGCTTGTTTTTTTACTGTGTGCTTAGGTCTTTTTGTTTTTGTTGGAAGATAACTTCGGCCCACTGGGGCCAGGCATTTGGAAGAGGTTTCCATCCGGGTTCTCGTATTTGGCCCATTCATCTTTCCTTCAATTGAAACCCATAACCCTGCCCCCTCAGCTAAAACCTCCCATAGATTGAAGCCCCCCCCATTTTCACTGTTGGGGAAGGTATTGGGGCGGGTGATGAGCAGTGCCGGTTTTCCCCACCATACGTTTACATAAACATCAAAAAGTTAAATTTTCGTCTCATCAACCAGAGTACTATAAAATTATGACCATTTGATATTTCGTTTTTCTTAAAAATTTGCAAAACTACTACATTTCTGTTTTTTTTTTTTCTTTCAAATGGGGGGCGGTGTATATTAAGAGCAAAAAAAAAAAGAACTTTTTTTTTCAACAAATGGTGCAAAGAAAAAAAAAGTGAAAAGTTTTAAAAGGGGCCCCGAATTTCTTTCTTACCCACTTACACTCACCGGCCCCTTTTTTTTGGGAACCATAGTAAAGGGTTTGGGCCCCCTTTTGCCTTCAAACGCCTCAATTTTCATGGCATAGATTTAATAAGGCTGGAAGCATTCCTCAGAGATTTTGGTCCAATTGAAAATATGGATCCCCAGTTGCCCCCAATTTGTGGCTGCACATCCCCTGATGCAATCTCCCGTTCCCCCACTCCCAAAAATGCTCTATTGGATTGAATTTGGGACTGGGGGCATTTTTTGTACAGTGAAATCATTTTCATGTTCAAGAAACCAGTCTGAGAGATTCCACTTTATGACATGGCGCTTATCCTCTGAAAGTAGCCATCAATGTTGGTACAAAAGGGTAAAAGGGGGTGGACAGGTCAGCAAAAAATACCAGGGAGGCTGTGGCGTTGCAACGATGCTCAATTGGTACCAAAGGGGGGCCCCAAAGAGGCCAAGAAAATATTCCCCACACATGACACCACCACCACCGCCTGAACCTTGATACAAGGCAGGATGGATCCATGCTTTCATGTTGTTGACGGCAAATTCTGACCCTACCATCCGAATTCGCAGCAGAAATCGAGACTCATAAAGACCAGGCAACGTTTTTTCCAATCTTCTACTGTCCAATTTCGATGAGCTTGGGCAAATTGGGAAAGCCTCAGTTTCCATGTTCTTAGCTAAAAGGGAAATTGGCACCGGTGTGGCCCTTCTGCTGCTGTAGCCCATCTGCCTCAAATTTCGCCGTACTGGTGCGTTCGAGATGCTCTTCTCCCTACCTTGGTTGTAACGGGTGCTATTTGAGTCACTGTTGCCTTTCTATCAGCCCCGAACCATCTGCCCATTATCCTTTGACCTCTGGCATCAACAAGGCATTTCCGCCCACAGGACTGCCGCTCACTGGATTTTTTTTTTCTTTTTCGGACCATTCTCTGTAAACCCTAGAGATGGTTGTGCGTGAAAATCCCAGGAGATCAGCAGTTTCTGAATACTCAGACCACCCTTCTGCACCAACAACCATGCCACGTCAAGCACTAAAATCACCTTTCTTCCCCATACTGATGCCGGTTTGAACTGCAGGAGATTGTCTTGCCCATTTCTACATGCCTAAATGCACTGAGTTGCCGCCATGTGATTGGCTGATTAGAAATTAAGTGTTAACGAGCAGTTGGACAGGTGTACCTAATAAAGTGGCCGGTGAGTGTATATTGCTTCGTGAATTTTTTGGTAAGGTGGTACCAGGGATCATATCTTTTGGGATACTCATACCCTAATACTTATTTGTGGATATTTATACAATTATGTATTTACAAACTTGCTTCACTTTTATTTAGATTGTGTTAATAAATTGTAGTGGTATATTTAAATCCAAGAGGTATTTTAGTTTTAGAACAAGACCAGATAAGATTTTTAGCCTCTTGGGGGTAAATAATAAAAGTTTGCTTCATCTGACAAGAAGAATTGGAAAAAGAAACGAATACATACATTACAGTACCTTGGAAAACTGCATAATTTTTAATTCTTTAAGAAAAAAAACCTTTTTTTTATTAATTCCTTTAATTTTTAATTGTATCCAAACAACAATGAGGCACATTTATCAAGGCAGTCGCACCAGAATTCATATATACACATCCATAATATGGCTCAGTGCAGGAACTATATATTTGTGTCCAGGAAAAGGAAAGCCTTTCCCAAATAACAATGTTGAACTATGTTGGAAAACACGGAAGAAGATTAGTGCCTGCCCTAAAATAGAATCTAAGCAATGTTGTTAAAGCCATACAAGGGGAGCACTCATTTGTTAAGTAGTGAAATCTTTTGTTTATATTATATTTACAATTGAAAATGTTGGTTTAGTCTACAAATGGATGCAGGCTTGGTATTCGTAAATATGGTACATTTCAGGATCCAAATGTTTACCTACCCATTACACCTTTTATATTAAGGAATTTTATTGGGGGATCTGAAATGTTGGTTCTCCGTAAAATGTATCTATTTAATAATTCATGTCTGCCCTCATGTTTTCTATTTTGTTAAAATTTAAATAGTATTTAATTAGGATTATTGCTGTATGAGAACTTTATTTGCCATACAGCCCTCTCTGTTGGTCAAGCACGTTACAAGCTTCCCTTGGTACTCATACTAGAGAGTGTGAGTCAATCCGGTTAAGTTCCATTATTATTGCCAGTAGAAAATATAATTTATGTTATTCTTTACCTAGGCTCTTTGCCACACAATTTTGATGCAATAAAATTACATTTCATATTTTTGAATGATTTACAGTTGTACAGGACTTATAAATCAGAAGAGTGAAATAGGTTATGAATTGGTATGTATGTTTTTCCAAAAATGTCTAAATGAAATACTTTGAAACACACTAAAAGACTTTCACAGTTCTCCATCTGGAAGACATAATTGAAGTTAATAACACTTGTTTGGACATAAGGAAACTCTTTGACACCTCTACAATTTAAAGTGAAATGATCAAACAGACATCATCTACTTGTACGAAATGAAAGTAGTTGGCTCTGGCACTATGTCATTTCAAGGCATATTCTTTCCATCTCAATTTAATAATCTTCAAAAGATGTTCCATGCAGTATTTGCAGTACTTCAAATCCAGCCAATTAGTAGATCACATAGAGAAACAGGCATTTGGCTCATGGGGTAAATATTGATAAATAACTTCAAGATTTTTTTGCAAAATTTATTATTTTTAGTATTCCATTTATAGCAAGCTATTGCCTACCCAAGTTTTATTTTAATTATTTGTAAATATCAGGGAGTGTTTCCGGGATAACTTTTTTGCTCTTGGCTTATTTTACTGAAATGATCTTTATAATCATCTTTATTGAACATTATATCCTGTTTTCTTCCCTACATCAACATTCCTCCATCTGTAGCTGCAATGTTTGTGTACTCAGGCAGAATATAGCATCCCCTTTCAACCTATGCATGGTATGAAGCAGAGCCTCATCTAATAGATCTGGTGTTGACTCATTCTTGGACAAGGATGTGGTGGCCATACAGAGACAATGGGGCCAATACCACATGGGAAGGTTAAAGAAGACTAAATTTAAATAAAGCTTTTTAATGAATATATAATCCCAAACAACCCCTTGACTAAAAAACTTGACTTTTTATGCTTATAACCACTTATAACCATGACCATACAGTCACTATGGGAGACATGTAGGATCAGGTTTTTCACCCTTTTCTGGCATAAAATGCACCTAAGTGTGCAGTCTAAGATGTTTAATGTGCCTAATGAATGTGTTAGGTGCATTGTTCATAAAATTCAACACTTTCTAATGCGCCTAACATGAGGGGGCATTCTGGGGGTTTTGCACCACACTCGTAATATTAGACACATATTTGAATGTGGTTTGGCAAAACTATGCGCATTACTGCTCGAACAGGCAGACTTATTTTAATGTGGTCTGCCTTAGCCTGAGGAGTCGAAGAGGAGCTAGATTTGCTGTTAGGGGAAAATGTCCAATATTTCTCAACTTACACCAGTACAATAATAAAAAGTAATTTCTGATAATTATCAAACTATATAAAATATTTTTTTTAAATGTAATAAAAAATGTTATCATATAAAATTAATTAAAAAAATCTAATATCCCAAAAATATCAAATGTTTTTAAATTTAATAGAATCTAAAACTAATTTTACATGAAACAACCCACTAATGTTGTTGTTCAGATTTTTTAATTTTTACTACATTAAATTTGAAATTTATTTTTGCTGCTCTCAACCTTTATTCTACATACAGCAAGAGCCAGCAGACCACAGGTCTGGCTGGGACCCGTGGTCCACCAAGCAAGATCAGTACCATAGTTTCTATTCACTGACATGCTATTCTAATGACTTTTCTCTTATTTCCAGCCTATATATGGCCTTTATACATGTTAGGCGCATTACTAATGTGCCTAAGTTCCATAAATCACTAAACACATAGGTGAGGCGCGTTGAACTTCACACCTCATTTATAATTGCACAATAAACCCTTTCACATTATACACTGAAAATGAGACTCGACAATTCACTTCGACGCCCCTTCCCTCATAATACATTTTGCACATGCCTCTAGCTTGGTGATACTAATAATGGTCTGACATTTTTCATGATATATGTTGGTTTTCTTGAGCATGGATAGATGATAGATAGATATTTGTTTTATTTTTTCATGGTTTTGAATAAACCTTGGCTAAACATTTCCAAAACTTGTGATCAGAAATATTCCAATTAGGGGAATATATGGGGGAGTCAAAAGCAGCAATTGGGTCCACTCAGGTCCTTTCCATACTTTTCTGCAGTGCTGACTAGAAGAAATCTAGCAGTCAAGTGTACATAATTATTTCCAAGTGGAGACGCAGATAAGCAGAAGCCAGACATGTCCAGCCCCACTTCTAGCTGAACAAAAGATTTGCTATGTTTAATTCCAACATGCTGAGCCTTGTTGATTCTAAGGGAAATTTTGGTTACTTTCTAATACATATTATATTGTTAAATCTTTCACACCATTGCACTCTACCACTTACTATCCAGTGCTAATGTTCTGTTTATCATGTCTTGTATAACAGTGTTAAAGGGAGTAAGAGTTCATTACATTCTTTACTTCCCGGGCCTGCACCAAGATTGATTCAACCCACAAACCAATGAACATCGATCATGAATTGGTGAACAATTTCTAAAAAACAAAGAGCTGAATAAGAGAAAATCCCTTTATACTACCAAGGATAAATACAGTGGCCAGGTACCCACAGCATCTCATTCAGCATATGGTAATAGCTTGGTTCCTCAATTTCTACTTTAAATCCCAAAAATGTAAAAGATAATTAAGAATATAAAAAAATCAACAAATCAAAAATATTACATATTAATAAATTGTAATTCATTTATAGTCCAAGCAACTTTTTTTCTAGACTTTTACAAGAAGTATATAGAAAGTCAACAGTTACCTGCTAATTTCTCTAAAGCAACATATACATTAGCCAGGAACCCAGAAATACAATCTATATTTCATATATTGCCTCTGTTCCCTTTTGACTTATTTAAAAAATATAGCAAACTACTGCATGATACAGATAATGGGAATATGATGTCATTAGGGAAACATATGTTTATTTTTAAAGGGTCCGTTGGGATTTTTCCATGTGTTGAACAGCTCTGTCTAAGCCTTGATTCATTCATTTGACTTCTTGTGAATCATAAAACAGGTTTCACTTGTCTCAAGTGTTACTTCAAGCATTATGTATCATTTAGAGGAGAAAATGGCTACACATCCTCTCAATGCAGACCAATAAGCAGTCTCTTATATTTCATTTGCTATGGCATATTAAATTACGCTGTAAGCTTTCGTCTTTTGGGAACCCTTTCATTCATCTGGCAGGTCCATGATTTAGCTGAAGGCTATCTAAGCAAAAAGAATGTTGTTACAAGGCTAATTTGGACTTTCTGCGTGTTTAAACCCTATAGTTAGCCATGTTCTGTTTATTTATGAAATACTTTCTGACACCTATCCTCAATACATTCTTAGATCTTTAAACTATTTTTAGGAATTACATCCATTAAACTTGTACAATCACCAATTATTCAATTTAGGATGAAAATTTCTTGCTTTATAACAGAGATTTGGACCAATATTCTTTTATTAAATATAGGAAAATAATATATTATGATGTTAGGACGGCTGATATTTCAAGCGCGATAAATTCTAAATTGGTGAAAAAGAGATAAATTGGTGATTGCAGAAAGCAGTGATGGAGTACTGAAGGCACTACCACAAATGGTGTCAGGGGTTCACAAGCTTCCTTGCGAAACGCGCGTTGGGTTGTCTCCTGGCACTATTTGGTTTGCATCCCTTTCTCTCTATTTATTTGATGGTTGTGCATAGTACTATCAGGGGCGGGATAATGGGTAGGTGAAGGTATTCAAATGTCTAGGGCTCCACTTCATCCCAGGCAGGAAGGGGGCGCAAATAGATATGGAGTGGGGTGAATTTTACATTGGGATGGTAGCGGTGAGGCGCTACATGCCTTATTTGCCTAGGGCACCAGAATACCTTATCCCAGCCCTGAGTACTATGCCCATATTTTGTATGGTTATTAGTTCCGTTCTTTGATTGGAAGTTGCTGCAAACATAGCACAAGTAGGTTTCTTTTCACATTTTGCCCCACTTAGAATTTTTCTGCAGGTTCCCAGTATATTCTATGATACCATTCGAAACTACATTTTGTCCCACAAAATAAAAGCCATCATATGTCTATGTAGGTGAAAAAATAATAAAGTTATGGCTCTGGGAAGGTAGGGAGCGATAAAGAAACGTGACAAAAAAAGACTGCGGCGGGAAGGGGTTAAAGCAATTTTGGTATTTTTGCTTATTCTTTCAGCACATATACTTTATTAAGCATTTCAACTAAAAGTATACTGCATTTGGTATCTCTGGGCTATGTCTCTTAGAAGTCAGAACCATCCTAAACATAGAATGCTATTGACAACTGAGACAATAATAGAATTGTATACAGCTTTTCGTTAAAATGATTTTCTCAATATGCTGTTTCCCTGAGTTACAAGCAGCTTTTCATCCACTATGCTTTGTCAGGCTGTGGGTATTTCTATAGCAGAAATTAGCATATTTAGGTTCTCAGTAACTGGCTGAGACATTGCTGAGATGTAAGTGCAGGAGATTTAATCTTCAGTAAACAAAGTGCTCTGAGGAGTGAAAACAATTGCTTATCTGTAAACAAAAGCTAATCTTGTTAGAGATAATGAGTCTGCTCCAAAGTGAGCTTTGTCAATGGTGATGTCCCTTCCTGTTCTCTGTCTAATCAGGAAGCAAAGACATGGACGTAACCAGAGAAATGTGTGTGCACTCATAGCATTTATCTCATGACCAAGGTAAAATCAAAAGATTAATGTATTTGGAAAAAGTCTTCAATTACCTATCCCTACATGTTGAAAGCTGATCTTTATAGTGAGAAAACCCTTTAAGGTTATGTTATTTTTTCTATTCCTAACAAGTGGATTTGATTTGAATTTTTTGTATTTTTTAAAGTACAGTGCAATTAGCAGATTTTTCAACTGCAGATTTTAGGCATGTTGCAGATTTTCTGCACATTGCATTTGAACTCAACCAGCTAATTTTGCAATTAAAAGCATTACATATTTATAGCAAACTCAAGGCAAAATCCATATATATTGCACCTAAATTGTACCATGCATTTTGCTGCAAATTTGCTGCACAGGGAGAAACCAGCTATAAATTCTGTATCATGAATTTACAGTATGCCCTAAAATTTGCATTCATTTCTTTTTTTTTGTTACCAGTGGATGGGGTTTCCAAAATTTCAGCCACATACAGTATATTGTACTGTGTATTGTCAGACAGTTATTGTGATGTCTGAACATATCGTACTCTAAAATTTCAAAGTTATTTTATAACAAACATAAATTTAATAATTACATTAAATAATTAACCTATATGGATATAAAATCTAAAAATACAAGATTTTTAAATGTATCATTCTTATGACAATAGATAAACTAGATTTAAAAATAAAGATAAAAAATAAAGAATATAATCACAATCAATATTCTGTATATGAATATTTATCAGTAGTTTTTATTCTTTGCTAGAAGAAGATACATAAAAACAAAAATCACTTAAAAAAAAAAAAGTTCAAACTCCTTCATACAAAACATGTAAACTCCTGTTTCTTGAAGAAATAGCCACGTAATCCTGTGTGACCTTCTGCTATAGCCACGTGTGGGAATTTGACCTAATTTAGTTGTGTTAAAATTAGAGACGGTGCATGGAATATTACTTAAGAAAATACTTCTTTTCAGCTGCCAGCCTGTATTTCCCTGTGTAATTGTCTTCTTGATACACATGGCAGCTCAGACTCACGGCTCAAGTTTACTTAGTTACTCTGAGATCAGGATCCAGATGTTGCAAAACACACTGTGCCACTCAGTCATAATTAAGTCAAGTCTAATATGCATCTGTCAGGAGCTATTGACCTTCACTGGCAATGTTGAAATAAAAGCTTTGATACTCTAGCAGACGTTTAAGGGTTTTTGACGGAATAATGTCAAAGGTTTGCCTGTTTTGGCAGGATATAAGCTCTTGAGATTCTAATGACAAATGTTTTATGCCTAATCTAAAACAACAATGAAATAGTAATATTTCAGTTGGGATGTCTAATGTATAGTATCACTTTACTTTTGTGGGTCTCCAAAAGATCCAAGAACCTATGAGCACTTAAAATTTCAAGGTGACATTAATGATACTAAAATATTCCATTACTGAAGTATAACCAAAATAAGGAGATTTTAACTAGTACAGGATCATGAGAGGTAACTATTATAGGTAACCAGTAATATATGTAACCCAACTCGGTGACAAAACACCTGTACTGGAATCCCCTCTCTGGACAAACTGCAAAGTTAGCATATAAGAAGGTGAGGTATTAGCCCAAGGTCGTTGAAAGGGCATAGAGGAGCAAACATCAAGCCCTTCTCTCCTGGGTTGCAAAACTCAACACCATATGGCTATGTCTACACAGCACAGGAATAACGTCGTATGTTCTGCAGTATTTTGAAACCGCAGAGAATCCGATGGTGCACTGTGATGCATAGACTACAGCATGGGATTTTTCACCGCAATGTTAAAAATTTGATTGAATATGCAACATGTTGCATATTTCACTGGAGCCCCACAGATTGCCATCCCGTCAGATTTCCCTACATCCAATTGTATGGGCTGACTGCAAAAACCAAATCTGTGACAAAAACCGTGGTCCTTAATAGGACTAAATGCCATTGGCTTTCCGACGTATTATGTCCTATGCTGTATGCACTTAGCCCAACAAGCAGGACCATTTTGATCTTTGCTCTTAGACCCCTTCTTCCTGTAGGTACTTGTAGGTGTGAGATGATCAGAGAAAATTTGCTCTGCCTGTCAAACAGAGGGTGGCATAGATTCAGTTTCCCACTCATGGGCCCACATGTACGACTAGAGCCAATGCAACTGCTAAATCATGCAATCTTCATAAGTAAAGATTCACTTGGGAATATCTTTCTTTCTGTAAAGTCTAGCTCTTCATCACGCAATTGTCCAAAACTGTCAATGCCTGGTTTTAGTATTTTGGGGTCATTAGAATTTGGTTGAGTACACATAATATATTTCAGGGATTGTAAACTCTTTTTGAGTTAACAGAAACACCTTCCCACGTGTGGTTTGGGAAATGCATATCAGAACAGTGTCAGTGGATTTATTTTTTAATCTTAAAGTTGTGCTGAGCATAAATAAATTTCAATGTATTTTTTTAACAACTGCTTTGTAATATGAAATATGATGGTTCTAAATCTCAGTAATTTCCAGTAAGTTTCACCATGAAAGTTTACAGATTGCCTTAAACCTGTTCATAGGGGACTCTTGGGGTTTCCACAGGACCCAAATGATAAGGGTTGTCTGCTTAGAATATTTAGGGTTACTTTGACTCTAAGCAGATTACAAAGTATGCTTCTGCTGGCACCCGCTATGATCAGCTGTAAACTGTATGGAATCTTAGCAGCTACCACTGAATTCGATAGAGATCTGTTCTAATTACAGAATTTTGACAGAAACACTTTCTAAATTAGTGTTGAGCGATTATTATCGACAAAGTGAAATCGGCTCGGTTTTTATGTTGACAGATTTTTTAGATCACGCGATAATTTAGGTTAAAATCTGTTGCATATTCTATTAATATCGCGCCATTTTCAGCGCTTCCTGTCATTTTGGCAGCCAGCAAATCGAGATTAGAGAGTAGAGAAGGGTGAGCTGTGTGTGAGACGTCATGACTGGGATGTGTCTGTTGCGATTGGCTGAAAAATTCACATGATCATTGTTCTTTACATAGAACCAGCCCTTCTGTTATGATCAGTGTGTGTCAGTGTCTCATAGGGGTAGGAGTGCTCTCGGTCTCTGTACAAACAGGCAGAAGCAAACAGCCTCAGCGAAATTGATCTATTTGTTACACAGTCAGCTATGCTTTTAGATGTTAACATTAGAACTTAGGTAGATTAGAGATTTGCAGATTTTAGGTACTTAGGCTGAGAATTTTAAAGGAGCATCTAGCCCTGTACAGTCACGAGGGGGAGTGGAAGGGGGGAGGGGGCCGCGTGCGAACACAGACAAGCTCTTTAAAGGATACTGGATATTGTGCACCCAGACTTAGTGCAGACATTGCATTGCAATGACTTTTTATTAACAGTTCTCTGTTGAAATATTACATGTATTGTTTGGAAGCTGTTCTTATATTGGATACCAGATCTTTTCTAGTAAATGCAAGGTGTATTTGTTAGGTGCCATACTCCATTTTATTATTTTTTCCGCCTAACATTTCATAATAGGTGTTTTTTCATTTTGGCGCAGTCCAGGTTTGTTGATAGAGGCTAATTGCCACTTAAATTTGATTACCAGCAATTTTTAGTCTCAGCAGGTGTATTTTGTTAGGTCACCAAAACTCCACTTTTATTAATACGTATACCTTTTCGATAGGTGTTTTTCACTTTGTGTGCAGTCCAGCTTTGTTGATAGAGGCACCTTGCATTAAATTTGAATACAAGCAATTTTGTCGTCACCGCAAGGTGTTTTTTTTGGGTGCAAAAATACCGTTTTTATCCGTATACATTTCTGATAGGTGTTTTTTCACTTTTGGCAGTCCAGCTTTGTTGTTAGAGGATCTTTGCACTTAAATTTGAATTCAGACAATAGTTGGTCGTCACTGCTGGGGTATTTTTAGGTGCAAAAACTCCACTTTTAATTATCCGTACACCTTCCAGATAGGTGTTTTTTCATTTTGGCGCAGTCCAGATTTGTTGATATAGGCACCTTGCCCCTTAAATTTGAATAAAGCACATTTTGTAGTACCCGCAGGTGTCTTTGCTAGGTGCATACACCCCTTTTTTTATCCGTCTACCTTTCAAGATAGGTGTTTTTTCATTTTTGCGCAGTCCAGCTTTGTTGATAGAGGCACCTTGCACTTAAATTTGAATACAGCAAATTTTGTTGTCACCGCAGGTGTATTTGTTAGGTGCAAAACTCCACTTTTACTTATCCGTATTCTTTCAGGATAGGGTGTTTTTATATTTGGCGCAGTCCAGCTTTGTTGATAGAGGCACCTCTGCACATTAAATTTGAATACAGCTTTTTTGTAGTCACCGCAGGTGTATTTGTTAGGTGCAAAACTCCTCTTTTAATTCCGTATATCTTTCAGTATAGGTGTTTTTTTCTTTTTTGGGCAGTCCAGCTTTGTTGTAGAGGCGCCCTTGCCACTTAAATTTGAATTCAGCAATTTTGTAGTCATCGCAGGTGTATTTGTTAGGTACCAAACTCCAATTTAGATCCATATACCTTTTCAGACTAGGTGTTTTTTATTTTGGTGCAGTCAGCTTTGTTGATAGAGGCCCTTGCACTTACATTTGAATACTGCAATTTTGTCATCACGCCAGGGTTATTTTTAGGTGCAATAAATACAGTTTATTTTCGTTACATTTTAAGATAGGTGTTTTTGCACTTTGGGGCAGCCCAGCCTTTGTGATAGTGGCACAGTGCACTTTAATTTGAATACAGCATCTTTTTAGTCACCACAGGTGTAGTTTTAGGTGCAAACAAATACCGTTTATTATCACCGTATAATTTCAGAATAGGGGTGTTTTTTTCAATTGCGCAGTCCAGCTTTGTTGATAAGGCACCTTGCACTTAAATTGAATACAGCAATTTTGTAGTCACCGCAGGTGTATTTTTGGTGCAACCAATACCGTTTAATTATCCGTATACATTCAATAGGTGTTTTTCACTTTTGGCAGTCCAGCTTTGTTGATAGAGGCACCTTGCCAACTAAATTTTCTATACTGCAATTTTGTAGTCTCCGCAAGGTGTTTTTGTTAGGTGCAAAACTCCCTTTTATTATCGTATACATTTTGATTAGGTGTTTTTTCACTATTGGGCAGTTCTGCGTTGTTGATAGAGGCACGTTGCACTTAAATGAATGCTGCCAATTTTGTAGTCACGCAAGGTGTATTTGTTAGGTGCAAAACTCTACTTTATTATCCGTATACATTTCGATAGGTGTTTTTCAATTTGGGCGCATCCAGCTTTTGTTGATAGAGGCACACTTGCACTTAATTTTGAATACAGCAATTTTGTTTTGATTTGAGGATTTGAGAGTAGCTGTGATTTGCCGTCTTTTAATAAGAGACTTTAAAAAACTCTTCCACACCTTCTCAAATTTTTATTCTTTCTGAACATGAGCACGTAATGCAGGTGGTAGCGAGCAAAGAGGTGGGTTGGGACATGGAGGTAGTGGACGGAGAAGGTGTCCTTCCATGTGCTGGCGATAAAAAGCATGACAGCAGATCATCGGTTGCAGGACCGTAAGGCCAGTCATCCCTGGTCAGGGCCCTGTGAATCTCAGTAACGATACAGCGTCGCCAATCTGTTCTTCAGTGGGTAATGCAACCTGACATCCTGAGTCTTACCTCATCGTCCTCCCAGTCACGGCACTCATATGTCGTCATCAGCTTCGTACAACATGAAGCGAAGGTAGCAAAGTAAACTCGTGTACCCACCAATGGGGATAATCAATTTCTGAAGACCTCTTTGATGAACATATGCGGTTGGGAGTCAGAAGGCATGTTAATAGATCAAGAGGCCAATGTGGATGATTTTGTCTGACCCTGAAGCCCTGTACTGATGCCTCAGAGGAGAAGAATTGGAAGCCGGTCAAATCGGCAAAAATCCCGTGGCGGTCGTCAACGCCTTGCAGTGCCTCTTGCTTGTAGCCCGCAGCTCTGATGCTGCATGTTCAGGATGAGGAAGACACATGTGTTGATGATGATGATGACGAAATTGCGGAATTCCAAAAAAAAAACGATGGTGTTTTCAGCAGAATTTTCTGCGAGCGCTTCCATCACTGGACGAGGAGGAAGACCTATCAGTATGGTCAGCCTCAAAAAGGGAGAGGGCGTCGCAGGAAGTCCTCTGAGTGATTCCGCCAGCCACGGCTCTAGCGGAAACCCCGCTCCTCGCTTATAGCCGTCAAAAAAGGTCCTGGACCTTCAAGCCGGGGCCTTCTTTGAGCAAGCCTCTGATTCACCAGCGATGTCATATGCCGCCTTTTCCGTAATCGCATAAGTAGAGGCAAGAAACTTAGGTGTTCTTAACCACCCCCACCACATGTTAGTCACATGCAGCTGAATGGCCATGCAGTTGAAATCGGCAGGCAACACTGGCCCAAATAATGTCGGCCAGACCTGACGCAGGGCTTCACGAACCACCTGTCACACTCTCCTGTTGCCTCTCCATAATCTTAATCCTACTCTTCCTAATCCGACACCAGCGTTCCATCAGAGGTCGGGGGACCCCTTTGGTTGCCATGTCTCTCAGAGTCATGATCAGGGGCATCCAGCCCTCTCGCTTCAGCCTCACCGCTCGCTGCAGTACACCGCACCACAGAGACCATTCTCTCCCACTTCTCCTTCCAGCCCGTTTGACGACTGCACTCGTACAGCGGACCAGTCTAGCAGCCAGCTTCTGTCTTCCCAGGTTGGAGACGTAGAAGAAACACTTTAACTCAAACCATCCCCGAAGCCAACAAGCTGAATGTACGGCGATTGCCAGGCTTTTGGCCTTTGGAAACTGTTGCTCTCTTCGTGGTGGACACAGATGGGTTCCGCCACATCATGGCCCTTTGCATGCCCCCAATACCAGATGCCTGTGCAGGAATTTCTTGCCAGCAAAGCGTCCTGCCCTGGCCAAGCTACGTGTCACTAATAATTTCAAGCGCGTTGTCATGATACTGTGTGGAAAGTCCACTCACCACCGACACACTGGACTATGTAAGCCTATGGCCACAAATGCGCTATAATCTCTGCTGACCAGCTCACTGGTGAGCTGGTGTGGATGTCTCTTGTGGTGTACGGTGGCTTCGAGGCTCGGACGCACGCTCTTCAAAACCGCATGCGGATGCGTGCTGGGCTCTTTCCCCAAGGTCCTCTGCTGGCATCACGTGCCCAAGAGAAACATGCCATGTTGAAATGAATCTAGTCTTAGAAGACGCACACACATGGTCAGGAGCTGTGGAACGGGCCTCTCCGCAGATAGAGAGTCCGAAGCGCTGGCTGGGTAGACAGAACCTTTGATGCCAAGGCAAGGTGATGTGCGATAAATGGACGGAAATCTCGCTGGCCGCCTTTAAGACTCAGTCAGGTGGACACATCCCTCTTGGCCTGGCACATCGTCATGAACCTCGTCGTCCAAGAAATTTTCTAAAGCGCTACCGGGTCTGGAACTGCTCTGCTGATGGAAATGGACCGCACTGTGTCTTGAGTTGCACCTTCCGCCGTGTTGCCAGCCTTCAAGCTCGGCTCCCCTGACAACGTCTATTGTTGACGTGGCCAACATCGCTGGAATTCACCCTCCACATGCTCCCAAGAGATTGTTTGACGCCAGCACAGCGCAAATAGCCATTACGCAGTAGAAGTGCCACATGGCTCTGACAAGCAGCGCGACCCGGGTGTGTTTAGCCACGAGAAGTGGAGGCAGGTAAAAGAGCCTCTTGCCACCATCATTGAGTTTTATGAGAGAAGCAATCAAATGTCAAGTGCGGACAATGCCCTTTGTCAGCGATGACCATTGTGGTGATCTTAGTCACCCCACCACCCCACACACACTTTTTTTTTTGCGAATGATCTGTTGGACACTTGGAAACATCAGGTCCACAGCGAACTGGCAGTGAAGGCAGTATGGACCACAGATAGCCATGACACGGAGCTTTTCCTCTCCTGTCGAATCCACAAGGCTCCGACCGTTTATAGGCATTGGCTCCTCTTGCAGAAGTCCAGGGTATGTGCAAGGCGGCGCGCCTCAGCATCTCAGGGTAGAATTCATCGGATGGCAAGTTCAGGGCTGTGTTGAAGCGTGTTTTTTTAACCGGAGGAAGCGGAGGGGAGGTTGTCATTAGACACCGACGTACCGACAGTCCCTGCTTTAAGGAAAGAGGTTAGGGCTTGAATTTGAGGCCGAGAGGAGGAGATGTATGGAATGATCAAGTTTGCCTATGTGCCCTCGACTGAGGTCTTGGAAATCAAGCGCCCTCCATCTCTACCATGAGCTGTTGGATGCTCTAAATTTCCTCCAACATGAATCTGCCATTAGGTTACTCAAAATGAACGAACTAGTACTGGTGTGGACACCCTGCTGGATCGCCGATACAAAACACAAACTCAGACTTATCCCTTCACCACAAAATAGAGAGTAAAATGGCAGGTAAATGGATACTTGGCTGATTGATCACTGGAGGACATCTGTTGCGTCTGCTATTACGTTCTTCAAATCTAGGTGGGAACAACAGTCAAGCGTTGACATGCAGTAGAGTGCCAGTAGCCCCCACCACGGGCTGCAGCAGCAGAGCAAGTGGCAGAAAGCCTAATGGCGTTGACTCTTGCGCAATCTTTATTTACCACAACTCACCAACGCATTGCAATGCAGGTGCCATATAAACACACAAGAAACAGCATTAAAGATCATGGTGCACGACTATCTGCGTTTCAATCACCGAATGTTTTTGTATGTGTTCGGACCCAATAGACTTCTTGGTATCCAAAATGATGATATGGCCGAGTAGCTCGCCATGCCTAGACAGAGTGTTGTCCTGCCCAGCAGCCAGCGTCATACTCTGAGCAGTCCTTCGCACAGGGAGGAGTATTACAGACAACCGCATACGGTTTCCACAGATAATGTAGATTGTTTGATATTCATCAGAATGAATAGGCATGGCATCTACTGATGATGTTGTGGCCCAATTGCCGAGCGTCATCGCCGATAGTTGCACAGTTACTCTCACAATTACCTACTATTCAAAAGAAAATGGTCCTCTTGAAAAACTGTTTTTTAAAAATGATATTTCTCTACTGCAATCTTTTTTCTCAGTTCTCAACAGTTCAATTTTGCTTGGTTTTGTGTGAAGGCAGACTTAAAAAACAGCAAGGTTTCATGACAAAACCGTATTCATTTACTCATTTCATCTTTAGAATTTTTCGCATTGTCAATGGTTTTTGGGGATCATGCTCTGCTGTGAGATACAGCTATAATTATGGTCTTTGTACAGAAATGTAGGCTTTTAGTTGTCATTTTCTCAAATTTTTACAGGGCTTGGAGTCATTTTTGATAATTTTTGTGGATCATGGTGCTGTGAGATACAGCTATAATTGGTCTTTGGAAACTGAAATGTCGGCTTTTGAGTGTCATTTGCTCCCTACAATTTTTAACAGTGCGCTGTGGACGTCATTTCTATATAATTTTTGTGGTCATGCTCGCTGTGAGATATGCTATAATCATTGTCCTTTGACAGAAAATGTGCTTTTAAGTGGCGATTTCTCCTCCAATTTATTGAACAGTGGATGAGAATGTCAATTTTTATAAATTTTGGGGTCATGTGCTTTGAAATAGCAGAATAACTACCAAGTCATATTATAAAAAAAATTTTTGTTTCTAACAGACATTTGTTCTTCACATATTGTCAAAAGCGGCTCAAGGGTCATATTTGAATTTAGGGGCATTTTTCGCTGTGAATGAGCAATGCTTACAGCGTCCTTATATAAAAACAAATGTTGTTTCTATCAGACATTTGTTCTTATCATTGTCAAGAGTGGCCTTCAGGTGATGCGTGCTGTCAGAAACAGAATAGGTAGCGAACATATATGTCCTAATATCAAATGTCATGTTTATAATATTTTACGATTGGAATTGTAGTTATAACCATTTAATAAATTAAAAACAGGAGAACAAGAGTAGGTGGATTCCATTTCATTTTAAAAATTATGTTATTTAGAATTAATCTAAAAAAACTTGCATGTACCCCATCTACACAACCATCAACTTCCATACTAAATACTCTTTTTAACCTCCAATGATTGTACAAGGGAGGTAAGGAAGATTGACGAGCTTAATTCCCCTTTAGGTTATTAGAGGAATGGGTTATGAGATAAACAGGAAGAGAACAAAGAACTAGAGACCATTTATCAGCACGTTGAATAAAACGCGAAAAAGAAAGCAAGAAAAAAGGGCACCTGGGTGGAACGGAACGGTCAACCTCCAGCATTTCAAGTGAACCTAATTGTGTCGCATCATACGGAGGCAAGCGTACCAAGTCTTGCATGTGTACTGAGGAAGGTGAGAGGTTTACCTCACACTTACGCTTCGCATTGATTCAGCAGATCGTTTCTGTTGCTGCGTCTATAAGCGGCATTTTTACCGTGTTTAATAGATGACGGAGAGCCTTGGGTTCACCGCACCACTGTAAATTGGCCCTGGCAGTGAACCTGCGTGATAAAATAGATGACAGACTGCTAGCCTCTTTTAGGTCTCACGCACTCCCACTGTAAGTTGGCCTGGCAGCTGGACCTCCGTGTTAACAGAAGGTGCGGCAGCACTTGGGCTCTCACCGTTAGGGCAATCGGAAGAGCTTCAAATTTCTCTAAAAAACAGATTTTGAAAAAGGTGATTTCTCGATGACTCGTTAAGTAGTGTTCGAAAAAGGGCTCAGGGCCTGCTGACACAATTGCCACAATTTGAGGCTTAAAATCTTCTGGGGTGGATGTCACTATGGGTCTGCTATTTTGATCTCAGGGGAGTCTGTCTTAATCACTGAAGAAGGATCTTGGAGAAATGAAACATTGAATTTGATCTGGCTGAATCCCTTCAGAAGCCCATGGAGATGCAAAATGTTTCTCAACTAAAGAAAGCAATGTTTTGGGGAAGATTAGGACATTGTTATTATTAATGCGGGTGTGATTAAAATCTACATGCCCCCCTATATAAAAAATACCTTTCAAAAACTGGGAGAGGAGGGGTCGTGATGTTGTATGTCTATCACATGAAAAAAAAGCAAACTGATAATATGTAAAACTATAAATAAACTGTAACGAGAAGTGGATTCGCTGGTGCCAACGCAAGCGATGATTGCTAAGCCACGCAGGGTAACAGAGTCTAAGTAAGCCCCCGTTTTTCACCACAGCCCGCCGCAAGCAGAGGATGGTGACTTGCTGACGGCGTGAGGCTACCAGGTCCGTTACCCTGCGTGACGGCTTGCGGCGCGGGGCCGGAACAGCCAGAAAGGGATGGTCGACTGCAGCGCATGCAGCCTTCGCGGACCCAATTCCACGAAAGTGGTGACGGTGTGGGAGGGGGGTCATGTGGAGCCCGCGGACCCGTGACCTGTACCCCCCTTAGAGTCTCCCCTCTTTTTTGAACTAGAGAGGAGGTCAGGAGAAGTATTGGCCTCCGGTTCATGACCGCGCCTCAGGCCGAACCCTTCCAGTCAATGAGAAAGAACCGCTTCCCTGATAGCTCTTCTGCGCCAGCACCTCCTTGACCTCACTAGATGTTACTTCAGAGTTGGCCACAGAGAAGAGCGAGACAGCCCCCGTGGAAGAAGCGATTCATGTACCACCGGCTTGAGAGAGAGAGACATTGGATAGGCATTCGGGATGCGAGGGTAGGAGGAAGAGGAGCTTGTAGGACACCGGCTTGTTTAGTGATTGCAAAGTACTCAAAAGGACCCACGTATTTAGGGCTAACTTGTAACTACGTCGAATCCTAAGAAGCATATTATGCTATCTATATACATGAAAAACTTGCACGATACTCGTTTAGCATATCATCGATTTGAATGTGTTAAGCTGCCCACGACTTCAACGTGTACTCAATTCGCCGGGCAGTCCCTCATCATATCTCTTCTCCACTCAATCGAGCCAATCAGGCCTCTCACCTGGCGTACCACCAGACTCCATAATTCAGAGAGAAAAAATAAAAAACACCCCAACCTGCAAAGCTGCCCTTCTTATGACAGCCTTGAGAGTGGGCGGGGAAGAATAAACCTCAAAACGGAAGCACCCCCTCCTTTCCAGTATAGGGTTTAAAATCAATGTAACCAATGTATAACGTAGTTTCTGCACACAAAATAATTTTCTGAAAAAACGTATGCAATCCTAGGTGACACTTGCTAGGGTGCGGCAACATGTTCTGATCTGATGAATATGGTGAAATCCCCGAGTCTCAAAGTTTTTTTCATGTAATTTTAATCTTCCGTAACTAAGGCCACCTATAAAGCGAGATTATATTTCGGTGGACTAACCAAACCCTATTCAAGCCAGCTCAAATTAGGGCGGCGGCCTATACAGGTACCTGTCAGCCCTGGACTTTAGTTGCGAGCCAGAAGCCCGTAGCAGGGCTGTCGGGTAGTCGTGAGATCAGAGAAGCCTTGATGCTCCCTTACTTGGGCATTCACGCCGGCTACATGAAGAGGGTAGCATAGTGGGAGAGGCGGGCAGGGATAGCTGAACCAAGATGACCAAAAAGGGGGAGGCCCAGCGGATCCCGAATCTAAAAGAGTGATAGGAAATTTCTGATACCCAGAGGGAGAAGATTCAGACAGTTATCTCTGTACGGGCTGGGACTACCACAAAGGCCTTGAATGATATGGTACCAACACTTGGTTAACCCTCTCAACCTACCCCAATCATTAGTTTGGTGGGTGGTATGCTAGATGAGAAGTACTAGATGAACTTGCAATTGACTCACACAAACCGCCAAATTTTAGCCAAGTTAAACTGAATCCCCTGTCAGAAGACATATATGCAAATGTGTCGAGAAACGTCCCATGCAGGAAAACATGACTGAAAAAATGTTAGGCAGCTGGCGTGCAGAGGGTAACCAAGGCAGAGAGATAAAGTGAACGCCATCTTGGAAAAACGGTCGGTCACAACCCAGCATTGACCGTTGTTTCACAGATGAGGGACGGGTGAGATCAGTAACGAAGTCCATAGTATCATGTCGGTCAGGGTTTTTCGGACAGAGATGAAGGTGAAGAATGGCCCGACACGGTTGAGAACTAAGTAAATTGAGAACTTATTACGGAGCAATTAGCGAGGCTCCTGCGAGGCTAGAACAAAGTCGCCTGACATCCTGAGCAAGAGTAGGCACCAGTAGAATTCTGAGAACATAAGCGATATCGAGCACCAGTATGATGCGAACCTTTTGGACTCTGGTTGCCCGCCCTGTACTGAGAGAGAGTGTCCCACTTCAATCGGATTATCACTAGGGCGCAAGGCAGGCCGCACATACGTCTTCCCGGGGGGTAGGTGTTGGAGATCCACGGGGGCAACCGTGACGAGTCGCTCTGGGGGGACAATGTGCTGGGGAGGAGGCTCAAGAACCACCGTATCCGAAGAACGAGATAAACCGTCAGCTCTGACGTTTTTCTCGGCCGGCGAAATGTAGACGGAAGTAAAACGGGCAAAGAATAGTGACCATTCTGGCTTCCCGGGGGTTCAGACGTTGAGCCGACTGAAGATACAGGAGGTTTCTTGTGGTCTGTGAAATGTCAATAGGGTAGTGAGCCCCCTCCAGCAGTGACCCCAAATTCTTTAGAGCGCTTTATGGCCAGTAATTCACGATCACCTATGGTATAATTCTTCCCCGGCGGGAGAGAATTTCTTGGAGAAAAACCACAGGTATGTAGTTACCAGAGGAGGATCTCTGCAGGGGGACCGCGGCCGGCACCGACTGAAGAAGCTTTCCACTTCCAGAATAAAAGGGCGGTTAGGTCTGGGCGAGACAGCCCCGGAGCGACGCAAATGCAGCTTTGACCGATTGAAGGCTTCTTGGGCTTCCCGGGGGGGGGGCCAGGATTTGGGGTTTGCGTTCTTCTTAGTTAAGCCACCAAGGGAGCCACAAGTGTAGAGAAGTGTGGGATAAATTGTCTGTAATAATTGGCAAATCCCAAAAAAAAGTTGAATGGCCCAAAAGCCCCCCGGTTTTTGGCCACTGCAACCCGTAGAGAGTTTAGAAGGATCATCCGAGACCCTAATCTGAGACGATGTAACCCTAAGAAGGGTAAGCTGGTACTTCAAAGATGCACTTCTCTGGTTTTTGGGAAAGAGCTGATGAGTGCGGGGTGCTGAGGACCTGGCGGACGTGGTGGCAATGAGTTTTCGAGATCTGTGGAAAGATGAGAATATTGTCCAAGTAAACAATCACACAGACGTAAGTAGGTCCCGAAAGATCTTTATTGACAAAGTTCTGAAATACTGCCGTGGCGTTACAGAGACCGAATGGCACAACCAAATACTCAAAATGGGCCCTCCGCGTATCAAAATGCCGTTTTCCATTCATTGCCTTCCCTAATTTCGGATTTTAAATTTCTGTAGGCACCGCGTATATCCAGCTTGGAAAATATTTTCGCGCCACACAGGCCGTCGAAAAAATTCAGAGATCAAGGGCAGAGGGGAGCGTTTTTTTATGGTAATTTTATTTAAGCCCCCATATCGATGCAGGGCCGGAGAGACCCGTCTTTTTCTCCACGAAGAAGAAGCCGGCTCCCGCCGGGGACGAGGACTTACGAATGAAGCCTTTGGGAGTTTTCCTAATGTACTCAGACATCGCCTTAGTTCCAGGACGGAGAGGGATAAACCCCGGCCCCTGGGAGGAGTACAGCCAGGTTGCAGGTCAATGGGACATCATAAGGGCCCGGTGGGAGGAAGCGTTTCGGCTTCTCTCCGAAAAGCACACAAAGTCCCAAAAAGGCGGGTAGACCGGAGGAGGCTTGGGAGATTCAGGAGGGGACCCGAGGAGGAGTTGCATTTGCAGGAACTGGTGACACGCGGAACCCCCAAAGCATGACTTACCTGTCTCCAATCCAAGCGGGGTATGGTCCCCGCAGCCATGGGGGGCCCATAAGGATTTCCGAGGAGGATCGAGGCAGGGCAAGGGAAATTGCAATTTCCTTGGGGAATGGGCCCCAATCTGAAAAAAAGAGGGGGGCAGTACGGAAGCGGATAGCGTCCTTAAGGCTTTTTCCCGACCGAGGGACGAACAAGGTTTTTCAAGGGAACACAGGGGGAAAACCTGGGCACAAATTGTGGCTTTGAAGTTTCCTGCCCATCCTGAATCAATAAAGGCGGTTGGCCTGAAAAGGTCTGTGGAAAGCACCAATATATACGGGGATGTCAGAGGGAAGGCCATTCTCCACCTAGGGTCACCTCTCCTACGTGTACCCTAGGTGCGGAAGTTATCCCCGGGCACAACCAGACAGGTACCCCAATGAAATGGCCAGAACCACCACAACTAGAAGCACAGCATGCTTCAGACGACGCTGAGAACGTTCCCCTGGACAGGTGGCTCTCTCGACCTGCATAGTTCCTCTTCAGAGACCATCACGAGATGAAGAGGTGACCGCTGTAACGTGGGAGCCAAAGCGGGGGAAATGGCATGGACGGATGGCTTCCCGTTGAAGAGCGGAGGTCTTGTTGCCTTTTCGCGAAGCGAATATCCACATCGGGTTGTCTATACTGGTATAAGGTCATCCAAAAGCAGCTAGTAGATCCCGAGCGGACCGAGCGTCCATCTTGATTCGCCCCGAGAGGCCTTGCAAAATGTCGCCACCAACGGCTTCTTTATTCAAGTCCAGCTCCGAAGCGAGAGTGCGAAACTGCCACCCCGAATAACTGACCGACTTGGGGGGGGGTGTTGTCGCCCTGACGAATGCCGTAGCAGTGCTCGGGCAGCCGAAGAAGTAATGGCCTGTGCGGGAACCCCCAGAGGAAAGGTTTGGAGGTCCGCCCGTCAGAGGATCTCCTCAATCCCATAGTGGCGAAGCCCAATGCCAAGGCTCACATACAAGAGGCCTGATTATGAATGGCTACCTGGTCACGCTCTGTAGGGAATTTGCGCCCTCATCTCGAGGTGGATGAACACTGGCTGATGAACCATGCAACTCTTGGTGACTCCATCGAAGCAATAGGGGAGTGGCAGATGCGAGAGGGTCCCGAAAAACCGAAACAGTTAGAGTCAAATGGATGCCGGAGCAATGGATTCGGGTGAGGAGGCGGAGCCGGTGGCGGCAGACGGTCGCAAGGTTCTGCACATGGCCGCTATCTGGTCGATACTTGGGCTCTGCTGGCGACGGCTGTCGTAGGACGTCCTGGAGAACGGGCAGAGGTACCCTTGGGAATCCATACGCCAGTCTGTACTGAAACGCAGAGTGCTTCGTCTGTGCCAACGCAAGCGATGATATCTAAGCCACGCCCAGGGAAACGGAGTCTAAGAAGTCCTCGGATTTCACCCAGAGCCTGCCGCAAAGCGGGATGGACTTGCTGCACCGTGAGGCGCCAACATTTCGTGTACCCCCTGACTGACTGCTTGCGATGGCGGGCCGGGATACAGCGAGGTACAAAACGTAACTCCAGAGACGCAGTCGGGGACAGGCAGAAGGTCATGGCAGGCACCGAGGTACGCGGTCAGAGACAGGCAGACTTCATTGCAGGCGGCAAACGCGCAAGGTCAGAAACGTAAGCAAGCGACTGGTACATCCGGGTAATCATGACAGGAACAGCATACACTCTAGACGCACTGTAAAGCACAGACACCAACAGTACTGGCAGGAAGTTCTTGGGTGGATACCTTAAATAAACACAGACGGCCCGACAATAAGACCCAATTATCGGGAACTGGGCCCTTTAAATCTAGAGAAGCCGGCGCTCCGCGCTTGCCTTAAGCAGCGGCCACGTGCACGGCGGAAGGGACAGCAGGAGCGGCAATTCACAGAAGCGGCGGGACGGGTAAAGAGAAGCCGGCGTGGGCCGGGACAGCAGAGGATGGTCGCTGGGCTAGCCGCAGCAGCCGCGCCGGACCCCTCAGCGAGCAGGGTGACGGTCGCAGGGGGGACAGCATAGCCCCGACCCCCGTGACAAAAAACTTCCCTAAAATAAATTCTGTAAACACAAGACCCATTACCAAAAAATATACTAAATGACAGTCACTGTACAAGATAGCATAGTGCCACCCTTTGTGATCTTTTGGGGTCAAACAGTTTTAGGGGGTCATGCTTTGGTACAGGACAGGTATAGCAATTCCATTCAACTAAAATGGGGGTTTCCCAAAGACTCCTTTTCCGGCACTTTTTAATCTGGGGTCATGCAGGTTGGGGCTCAATGCTGGCCCAGGAAGAGGTATAGTCAATGTCCAGTTCAACTAAAATGGTGGTTGAAAGACTTTTTTTTTTCCGGCACTATTTTAATCTGGGGGTCATGCAGGTTTGGGGCTCATGCTGTGGCCCAGGACAGGTATATTCAATGTCCAGTGAAACTAAAATGGTGGTTCAAAACTCCTTTTTTCCGGCACTTTTTGAATCTGGGTCATGCAGGTTTGGGGCTCATGCTGTGGCCCAGGACAGGTAAAAGTCAATGTCCAGGAAACTAAAAGGGTGGTTGAAAGACTTCCTTTTCCGGCACTTTTGAATCTGGGGTCATGCAGGTTTGGGCTCATGCTGTGGCCCAGGCCCAGGTATAGTCAATGTCCAGTGAAACTAAAATGGTGGTTGAAAGACTACTTTTTCCTGCACTTTTTAAATCTGGGGTCCTGCAGGTTTTGGGGCTCATGCTGCTTTTCCGGGACAGAGATATTCAATGTCCAGTTCAAGTAAAATGATGGTTAAAATCATACTGCCTTCTGGCATTTTTTAAATTTTTGTGGTGATGCAGGTTTAAGGGGTCATGCGTGGTACAAAAAACAGGATAGTGAATGGTCTGTGACTTTTTTTTCTGTGGCTTTTATAACCAAAGGGTGTGTTGCCTAAGATGTAGCACATATCCATTTGACTGTTGTGGATGTTAATTCCAGCTTCTCCCCCCCTGATTGGGTGTAAGAAAAGAAGGTGTTGTTGCTCTCCCATAGACTTTAATGGTCATCAGCAATAATCTATTATCGACTATCGGAAATCGTCTTGATAATTGCCGATATCGACTATCGATCCGATGACGATAGTCAACGTAATCGTTCATCACTACTCCTAATAACTATTCTCCACACTTGCTAAAAGATGAAGAACTCCCCGAATTACCTGATAGGATAAATGGCAATGGGTTTTCTAAAAAACCGTTGGATTATTTCATCCTTCTTCAGTTATATTAATTGTTTTTCAAACCCTGGCGGAACCTAATTTTATGTCTATCTTTCTACATCTTGATGGACAGTGGGGCTGTAATCTTTTTTCTTCTTCCTTCATATGTGGTTGTTGCATTGTTGCTTTCCCAGTGTAATTTCCATGATATTGCTTATTATTTTGGGAACTAAGGGCGACATTTATGAATGGGCTGCACCTGTTTTCTGGCATCAAAAAGCTTTAGTAGACCTGTTCTATTGATGTTTGAACAGTCGCACTCCAAACTTTGGTGCAATAAGTGCCTGCAAGAAACTTTTTAACCCCTTAACGACCGTTCACCGTCTTTTGGCGTCAGCTGGTGCGGGTCGTTCGTCTGCAACGACGTCTTTTGGCGTCGCTGCAGATTTCGGTACTACACAGCCCTGATCCCAGAGCATCTCCTGCGACCACCAAGGAGCAGAGGAAACCTCTGCTTTAACCCTTTCATTGCGGCGGTGCGTTTCCGCAGCGCAATCAAAGGGTTTCCCCTGATCTGTCTGGTGATCGGAACACCCGGTGACCCGACAGAGCCCAGGGAACGGCTGCACAGTCAGCTCTGGGGACCTAGAGTAGCCCCAGAGCTGTCTGTGTATGAAGCCAGTGACCAGGACACACTGTGTGCTGTCCTGATCACTGCCTGTGTCAGACTGACACAGATTAGAATGTATTAGCATATATGAATATGCTAATACATTACCAAGTGTAAAAAAAAAGTAAAAAACATAAAAAGTGTAAAAAATGAATTAAAAAAATAATAAAATAAAAATAAATATTTAATAAAAAATAATTGTGCATATATTACAATAAAAAAACTACACATATTAGGCATCCACATGACCGTAATAACCTGTATAATTAATCTAACAAGTTATTAAGTGTGAAATGTGAATGGTGTAAAAAAAAAAAAAAAATAAATAAAAAAAATTCTGCAATTATTTATAAGTGAACTTAAACTATTCTCCCATAAAGTACAACTCGTCTCAAATAAAACGAGGCCTCATACAACTGCGTCTGAAAAAATAAAAAAGTTACAATTGTTGAAATGCAAGGAGGCAAAAACTAAAAAAAAATTTTTGGTCATTAACTACTTTTCAGGCCTGGGGTTTAAAGGGTTAATGCGCCAAATATTAGGGGCAGGGAAGCAAGTTTTACTTATAGTTTGTCAGAGAGAACTCATAATCTGGTGAGATTCCTTCCCTGGGAGGTACCAACTGTGCAGGGAGAGCTAAGGACATAAATACTTGTAAAGGATTATTAGAGTCTCACTATATACATCGCAGGCACAGCACACTGAGGACATAGTGTGACAGGGTTTACCTGCCGCTGCTGCTTCCTTAACACACAGACTGCTGCTAGTACAATAACATTGAGCATAGAGATATCAGCACAGAGCTTCCCAGTTTTCACATGATGTAGACTTACAGGCTCCCCCTTTCACAGTGGACTCTAACAGCTCGGACGCAAGACGTTTAACTGAGCTATCAACATATTGATCCATCTTGCTGTCTGAAGCCAACTACACCCAACTACAGACCTTTCTTAAATGGCCAGTGACTTTTTAAAAAACTGAATTACAGGTGAAATGCTTTGACTTTCCTAATGAAGCTTATTTGAGAAAGTTTGTATTTTATTCTCTTGTTACTTCACAAGAGTTCCTGGGGGGTGATAGGTTCTCCTTAAAGAGTTACTGTTAGAATGCTCCCTGAACAATAGGCAGATCATTATAGCTGAAGGCTAATTGATGCCAACCATTTGGTTCTTACCCTGATATTCTACTGGGTTTTCTGGGTATATCACCACTTAAGTTGGGTCAGGTATGGGAAGAACCTGCTGTTGTCGGGAGAGATGAACCTTATGTGTGGCTTCTCCCCGCCCCCTCAGTTAAACATCTCTTTCCCATATTTGCCTATAGGAAGAGAGTTGTCAGTTTTACTGAGGAGGTGGAAAGAAGCTGCAAAATAGACTTATTTCACCCAGCTAAAGTGGCTTCCACCGGTCCTCAACCCAACTTCACAGGGTGTTTTATCCTGAAAATCACATGGTTCGGACCAGGTAACATGCAGCTACTTCATGCTGTCCGTCATTCAGGCATTAAGCAGCTGACAAGTTCTCTTTAATCTGTAAATTCCGTACCCCCTCAGTGAAATGCTTCTCTGCCTTTCACTAGTGTTAAATTATTCCCAGCATAAATAATAAACCATTTATTGCAATCTATAGGTTAAACTGATTTTTTCAATGTTTTACACATACTGTACATGTACCCTGTAATAACATGATCCAGGAATTATATTGATAAACCTATGCATAATAAAATACTTTTGTCAAATTAAAACCCCTTCCTTATAAAAAGTTACCATGCTGTTTGCCTTCAAGTTATCATTTGTTAGTGCAAATCCATTACAGCTAATTGTACTTCCCTTTCAAAGATAAACTTTCTCTCCACATCTGGTTCAAATTTGCCCTTGAATCGTCCAACAAATGTTACAACAGGACTATACAACATGCACTATATTAAATTGTTGAATGACCTGAGCCTGAAGGTGAGAAACAAATTTGCACCCTGTTAAAATATCCAATTACAATGCTTGGTCATATACAGTAAGTTATTAATATAGGATTAGGCCCTGGATTCTAGAATATCATTTGAAACTTCCATTTGAAGCGGAGAGAGGTTGTAGACAATTACAGCAGGTAACATTTGGAAAGGACCTTACAAGCTTATAAAGTGATTTATTCCTATGAGAAACTAAAAAGAAGACTAAAATGAAATGGGTCTACAATGTGTGAGTAAGGAGGCCACACTGGCAAATTATTAGCTGGCAATTACCAATAGCACCTGGACTGCTGCATGAATTTTCTATTAAAGTCTCCGGGGAGCGTTGCATGTTTGTAAAACCGCAAATCGTCTGAAAAACCGTCCAATAACCCCTGCCGTGGGGACAAGCCCTTACCATTCTCCCATCTCTATTAGTGGTCAGGACAAAGACAAGACGTCAAGAACTTTGTTTCCTCCTGTATGTGCTCCAGACAGGTATTTTCCAGATTTTCACCAGTTGTCAATTTTTACCAAAACCTAGATAGAGATCTGAACTTAGTTAGTGATCTGCCAGCTCATGGATTTTCTACCATCTAGTTCAGGGGTGTCAAACTCAAATACACTTTGGGACAAAATTAAGAACTTAGACAAAGTCACGGGCCAACCTGATAGAACCCTTTTTTTTCCTCAAGTGTTTCTCTTCCCCACTGCCTTGTGTCCTGTCATGCTTAGGGCCAGAGGAACAGTCCAGTACTTACTTTAACTGCAGTCAGTTAACTCACTGTGTCCTGTGGTCTTCACAGTTATTATCTGCTGCATAGCGCTGCGTCTGCATTTGGAGTACCCTGCTGCCTGCAGAAGTGCTGGGGCTGAGAAAGAGCCGGAAGGGTTAAAGAGAACCTGTCACATAGATTATGTCCCCCTTGCTGAGGACAGCACAAGTCAGTGTGAGACCTGCTGTTCCCAGCGCTGTGTCCCTTATTCTGTAACATGCTGTAGTTTTCGTGTATTTATTGTTCAAATCTGCAGTTTTCAGCCAGAAAAGAGTCATTCGAAGAGTCATTCAAAGAGTCAATTTTTTTTTCAAACCCCGCCCACCTGAGGCCAGCTCTGGCCCCCTCAACTGATAAACCTATTACTTTGAATAGGTAGAAACATGTGAATAACTGTCAGTGGGCGGGGATAGCCTTTGGTGGGTGTGGCTAATACCTGCTCATGAATAAGATTTGAGGGGTAAATGCTCTAAAACTCTGGCATCTTACAGATTAAGGGACACAGTGCTGGGAACAGCAGGTCTGACACTGGCTTGTGCTGCCTCAGCAAGGGGGGCATAAACTATGTGACAGGTTCCCTTTAAGTGTTGTGGTTGTGGTACCTTGTTTCTCCCTGAGAGCTCCTCTTGTCTTATCAGTCGTCCTGCTGTGCCTTATCAGTTACCCCGCTGTCTGAGTTGCTTCTCCTGCCATGCGGTCCCTTCTCTGCTCTATTTAGGGGCTGTTACCCGTGGACCAATTAAAAGTACACTGTGGTCCAGATTTGGCCCATGGGCCTGAGTTTGACATCCCTAACCTAGGTGGTTAGCAATCCAGACAGCTCTATTTGTACTACTGTCTGGATTGCTCTAAGCCCCACCACTAAAGGGGTTGTCTCACTACATCGATTCATCTTACCTCAGTCCTGTTCTCTTGGTTTAATTTTGAATTAATGGGCGTGTTTACTGGCTTTCACTAGGTTGCAGTAGAAGCCAAATCTGTAGCTATAGCAACCAGTGCTGGCAGCCTATCATGAGGGATCATACAGGTCTGTAGCTATAGTGACCTGAGGAGCTGATGCAGCCCACACAAGAGGGGATATCTAGGAATAGGTGGGACACTGTTAATGGACACATATTGCTAAGTGACTTGTTTTTGATAGATACTTAACATAAAAAGAAATCCTTGTAGTGAGACAACCCCTTTAACTCAGACATTTTTAAAGGAAAGGGTCTATATCAAAAGTTTACCACATGTTGTTTCTGACCAGAACATATGATCCATTAAACATTTTTGGAGAGTCTTATGTAAAGCTAGGACACTCCTAGATAGGTGACAGATATAAGAAAGAATATAAGGACTAATGATTAAATGTTTATGTATTTTTAATACATTTACAATAATATTTAACCAAAATTTACATTTAACTGAATAAGCCTTTAATCAAGCACCAGATTAAAGGGGTTTTATCGTTTGAAGCTTTCGTACACTTGAGCAAAATCTATCAGTTTCATTTTCAAATCCAGGAGTGAGTCTCTCTTCCCTGTAGGTGAGTATCTCCTCCCAGGAGGTGTGTCTCCCCTCACTGAATCATCATTCTGTGTTAGCAGGAGAAGGGGGAGAACGTCAGCTTTGCAGACCTTCTGGTTCATGTTCTGATGCTTCTGGTTCAGAGTTCTCAGCTCCGGGCTGCACAAGCTCTTTGTAGCCACTACCTTCATTGGTGTAATTGCTGTTATACACAAAGCCTGAACTGATGAAACAAGTGTGAGACATGCTCTCTGCCCCCTCCCTTGCCCCTCTGTTATCAGGCAGGAGGTAGAGCAGACTGTATAAGGCTGTTATATGGGGGGAGCAGAAGGTATAAGACTGTGTTATATGACTTGAGAGTGAATCTAGCAGTTACTCAGTACATAGAACTATCACTGGAGCCATCACATTGGGCTGTTCCAGCTTCTCACACAGGCAGCTCGATTCTCACAGCTCAGAGGGGAGTAAACACAGAGGGCGACATGTATGATCGGGATTTGCGCCTGTTTTCTGGCGAAACCGGCGCCTCACCGATCCGAATCCCCTGTCGGACGCAGCGATCAATGTTAGGCGCAACCTTCGCCACTTTCGACTGCGCCTAACATGAAGGGGCGTGCAATGGGCGCAGTGTGGGCGTTCTGGGGCGGGACACGGCTCATTCGAATACTCCGAGGCATGCATGATTGCGGGTCGGCAAAGTGAGGCGCATCGCAGCGCTCGACAGCTCCGACAGGCAGACCTAGTTGAAGTTGGTCTAAATGAGCCGGAGGAGGCGAAGTGGAGCTAGAACGTAACATGAGAGGAAACATATAGAAGATCGCAAAAGAAATCCATCTCGGCGCTCAGCGCCGTGCAGCATGGAGTATGATTGCAAAAAAAAAACATTTTTATTAGGTGTAAAACATTTTCAGAAAAATAGCTCAAACCTTCTAAAAAAAAACATTAAAAAAATCGCTTTCCAAAAATCTAGAACGGCGCAACATCAGGAATTAGGATCTTGGAAATTGCCGGGAAATACAGTAATTCAAATTCTGTAAGCGCTTTTCATTGGTCAGCAGAAACCAGCTAATCAGAATAGGAGCGACAGTGACCCATTAAAACCTATGGAGAAGTATTGATCAATCAAATTCAAAGGAGAGAAGTTCAAAATACAGTAAAAATGCAGAAAAGATCTGATTGGTTGAAGTAGCAGGGGCTTGGCTATCCCAGCCAATCAGAATAGGAGTGACAGGGACCCATTCTAACCTATGGAGAAGTATTGGCCAATCAAATTCAAAGGCGGGACAGTTCAAAATACAGTAAAAATGCAGAAAAGAGCTGATTGGTTGAGCTAGCGGGGACTTGGCTATCTCGGCCAATCAGAGCGCGAGCTACTTTGTCCCATTGTAGTCTATGGCCAGATCGGGTTAATGAACTCTCAGCTCTCAGCGCCGTGCGGCATGGAGTATGATTAAAAAAATCATTTTTATTAGGTGTCAAATGTTATCTGAAAAAGAGCTTAAACCTTCTAAAAAACATAAATCAATCAAATCCCTAACAACGCGTTTGGCGCTGAGACCGGCGCTACATCAGAAATTGCGATATAGAGAATTGCCGGGAAATACAGTAATTCAAAATTTGTAAGCGCTGCTCATTGGTCAGCATAAACCAGCCAATCGGAATAGGAGCGACAATGAACCATTATAAGCTATGGAGAACTATGGACCAATCAAATTCAAAGACAGGTCAGTTCAAAATACAGTAAAAAGGCAGAAAAGAGCTGATTGGTTGAACCCAGGTGGCAGATATGAATCCACCAATCATATATAGTGCGTCTATTTTGAGTGGAGAAAGAAGGGCGCGATAGACGGGCGCCCTAAAAGTTATCACTGTCTATGGGAAATATTCTAGTACTGTGATTGATTGGGGGGAAGAGGGGCTTGTCCAGCTTAGCCAATCAGCGGGTGAGCTACCTTCTCATAGAATTCTATGGGGAAAAGAAATGCAGAGCAAGCTCTGTTTGTGATTGGCTCAGTTAAAAGAGGCGCGGTTATTTGGACCAATGGGAGAACGAGCGACGCTCTTATGGGTTTTCTAATGCAATCTATAATAAAATTGTATAATAAAACTGACAAAGTAGCTCGCGCTCTGATTGGCCGAGATAGCCAAGCCCCCGCTAGCTCAACCAATCAGCTCTTTTCTGTATTTTTACTGTATTTTGAACTGTCCCGCCTTGGAATTTGATTGGGCAATACTTCTCCATAGGTTAGAATGGGTCCCTGTCGCTCCTATTCTGATTGGCCGGGATAGCCAAGCCCCCGCTACTTCAACCAATCAGCTCTTTTCTGCATTTTTACTGTATTTTGAACTGTCCCGCCTTTGAATTTGATTGGTCAATACTACTCCATAGCTTATAATGGGTCACTGTCGCTCGTATTCTGATTGGCCAGGATTGCCAAGCCCCCGCTAGCTCAACCAATCAGCTCTTTTCTGCATTTTTACTGTATTTTGAACTGTCCCGCCTTTGAATTTGATTGGTCAATACTTCTCGATAGGTTTTAATGGGTCACTGTCGCTCCTATTCTGATTGGCTGGTTTCTGCCGACCAATGAGAAGAGCTTACAGAATTTGAATTACTGTATTTCTCGGCAATTTCCAATATCCAAATTCCTGATGTTGCGCCGTTCTAGATTTTTGGAAAGTGATTTTATTTATGTATTTTTTTAGAAGGTTTGAGCTCTTTTTCTGAAAATGATTTACACGTAATAAAAACGCTTTTTTGATTCATACTCCATGCCGCACGGACATGTTTAATGATTTTTCGCTCATTTCCAGCCTGTCTCGATTCGGAATACATCTTAGGCGCAGTCCCACACTGCGCCTCACACACTGGCGAGGCGCGGCGGACTTTACACCGCATGCATGATCGCACTACATCGGGCGGCGAATCTTAGGCGCAGTCCCGCACTGCGCCTAAGTCCCGCACTGCGCCTCGCACACTGGCGAGGCGCAGCGGACTTTACACCGCATGTATGAGCGCACCTCGGGCGCCGACATACATGAGGTGCAGCTTTCACGTTCGAGCGCTCGAAAACTTGCGCTCCGACGTGGCGAGCTTCATAAATGTCGCCCAGAGTGTGCAGGCAGGTATGTTAAAAATACAGTGGGGCAGTAGGGTTAACAGGGTTATGTTCACCTAGAGTACTTGTGCTTATAAAATAGAGGCACAACACTCATATGCGCGTGGATGGCTCTATCCGAACCTCAGAACGGCAGCCGCAGGACCCTCACTCTGAGGCCACATCACGGCAGCGAGCACGAACAGTGAAGAATTGCAGAAGAAAAAAAATGGACTCGGCGCCCAGTTCAAGATTAAAACTAAAAGAGTAACACATATCTGAAGAAGCGCTGGTACAAGCGCGAAACGCATTATATTTTGTTTTATTTTATGTGGAAGGGTTAACACTCTTTTTACCACAATTTTTATTAGAATAAAAATTCTCTATTTTAATAATATCCTCGGCTTCGAGAGGAAGTTTTATTCTTGAACTGGTGAATACTGTATGGTGGCCATAAATAAAAAATCTCTCAACTCTGGTTCATTGGGTGGGGTTGTGAATGAGGCCATTTGCCAAAAGATATGCACTTTGGGCGACATGTCAGAAAAGTGGCGTTTCCACGCCAGTTTTAAGTGCATTAAATCAGTGTAAAGCGCGGTAGAAAGTCCGATCCTTTCAAAAAACTGGAGTCAGGTAGACCTTGCATAGAAAACTTAATGCACCTACAAAGGTGCATTGCGCAACTCGCAGTACATAGCATATGAATGGCAGTATATGTAATGCGCCTATTGAGACGCATTGCCCGGCGGAGGCGCATAATATATGAAACGCGCGACAGGGGCGCACAGCGCACTATATTTAGGTGCATTACAAATTGTCTTGTCCGGCGTATAATGCGCCTAGTTTTGGTGTATGTACATTTACATCAAGAATACGGTTTAAAAGTGGTTTTGCCAACATAGATTTAAAAACTGGCGTGGCGTTTTGGACTGTCGCCTTTGCTTTGTTTTTTTTGGAGCATTTTCTATAGCTTGTAAAAGTCTAAGTCTAATCCATTTCTTTTTAATATGAGTAACTTTGTTCTAATAAAAGGGCTTATAAAAGGGACATTCGGCTTTCAACAAGCAAAAGTTATGTTTTGTATTATGAAAAGCTGTCCTGCTTTTTAATTTATGCAGTAGGAACAGAATTATTGATTCCAATGGGATCTTGTCATGGTGGAATCCAGGGAGAAAGAGGTCTGACTGTAGTTGTGTATGTGACTGGGCAGCTGTAGTTTTTATTTGTACCATTTTGCGGTACATGTAAGTTTTTGATCACTACATATTGTATTCAAAGTGACTATAAAAAAAACAGTTCTGGTGTTTTGTTTCTCTACTTGATGAGGGAGAAATAACACAATAAACCAATTATGTTTATTTTTTATGTTTTGGATGGGAAAATGGTTTTCCTTTTAAATGTTAATATTATTTTAATATTGTTGGAAAACTTTATTTTAACTTGATTTGGGGAACTTTAACATGCTATCACTTGATCGCTTGTACTATATACTGTGATACTGGCAAGCTTGGGGGCTTTTACTAGGTTCCTGGCTGCCATGACAATCAAAAGACAACTTATGTTTGTGTAGTGGGAGAGGGGGGAACAATTTGGTGACACGTCATTAAACAAAGCATATAGGGAATTAAATGGCCAAGTACATAGGGCACATGTATGATCACTGTCTAGGTCTAAGACTTTCTTTGTTGGCCATAGCAACCAATCAGAGCCCCCTTTCATTTTTTCAGAGCCGTATATGAATTGAAATGGGTGCTCTGATCGGTTGCTATGGGGCAACAAAGAAAGTTTTAGACCTAGACAGTTATCATACATGTCCCCCATAGTTTTTTCCAATCCAGTCCACAGATGGTTATCTCTAACAAGATTAACTTTTGTTTACAGATAAGCAATTTTTTCACTCCTCAGAGCACTTGTAGCTTTGTTTACTTAAGATAAAATCTCCTACCCTTATGTCTTTGTAATCTCTTAGCTAGTTACAGAGAATCTTAATATGCTTATCCCTGCTATAGAACCACCCACAGCATGACAAAGCCAAGTGGATGAAAAGTTGCTTGTGACTCAGTGAGAAACACCTTTAACTGCAGATAATAGCAAGTATCTGTGCTCCTGAGCCTGCTTAATATCCCCCTCCACAACATCAGGACATTTATGTATATCAAATGTTGAGTGGTTCAGTTTATTCATCATGGCTTTATAACGAAGCCATAAAAACAATAGCAAATCTATTTTCATAAGTATACCACCAAACCTGGATGAATTCCTTTGACTTTAATGGGGTCCATATAAGTTATTTTCAGGTCTATCCTAGCACTGCAGTCTACACTATCTTTGCAATCCAAAGTTCCAAAGAGGCCAATGGGGCCGAATAGGCAATATTAATGCAAATATTATGTACTTGTGTAATGGATTCTTACACAAAAAAACATAATGGCAGAAACCTGGGAGAAAGATGTTTTTCTTATTACTTTTCTGAACACTGAGACATCCTTGATAAAACCATATGTCCCGTACATGTCATACAAGGACTGTCCTTTACAGGGAAATAGTTGTAAAACAGTTGGCCACCCCCCCTTAAGTTGTAAACCCCACCCTCTTTGGGTCCATAAATCTGGACACTTTTCTGGTACTGCTGTGCGGTCTCCTATATAAAAGAGTTCTGTTCGTGTACTTGTTACTTTTTAATCATTTGCAGAAAGGCTATGGAACGGCAGTGCGTTCTTGGCCCCTTTCCTTCTTGTTCATCTCCAGCTGCTTTACTGATGTCATGTAACACATACCTATGGGTGCCTGTGGTGTCTCTACTTCATAGCTGAAGCATTTTGTTTCCTAATTGGTTGGTGCTTATGGCTGGAATAATGACAGTGCCGACCAAGATATTTACAGCAGAAAATTGAATTCTTTCCTGTATATGCTACTGCAGAGAAGTTCAACTAATTAAATTGTTGGTTCAGGGGTTTTTTTTATGTACTACTCTCAAAATAAAGTCTCTACTGATTTTCTATATAACGCATCTTAGTCTTTATAAGTTGTGGAACGAGCGTTTGGCTTTGCCAAGGTCAGGCCGAGCAGAACTTAACTTTATTAGAATCTGGCACACTTCCAGTCTCAATGTTAATTTACAAAGTTATAAATCTTAGTTGGTTAAATACAGTGTGACTTTAGAACAACTTCTCGACTAAAAAGTTTCACTCTTCCAATGTGATCATAAATCAGTTGTATATCACCCTGTTCATTTCTGCAGTTTCCCATAGATTACTGTATCAGATAAAGTAAAATACAGAGTGAAACAGGAAAGGAAATGGTTGCATATCTGTATGAAAGCTCAGAGTTGCGTCTTGTAGGATAAGGCAGCAACTCGTGGTACAATTCGTAACTAATTAAGGCCTAAGGCTCTGAACTGTGTTCTCAAATGTACGGTATGGGCTTAAAGTGGTGGTGGACACAGACAAATGAGGGCCCTTTTGCAAAAACAGCACACTGCATGTTCTGTGGCCTTATACCATAAATAGCTATTGTAAAAATCTATATTTTGTGTCGTTATTTCTTTGAAAAAATTCAGATAGTCTGTGTTTCCCTGCAGAAATTGGTGGTGGCCTAGACTAGTTAAGGGGTTAATGGTAACACCTCTTGTGATTAAGGGCAATGAGATGGTTGATGTTCTCGGAGAGGGAGAGGAAAGTGTTAGACAGATTAACACCTTCCTGATATCTGATGTACCTGTACATCACAATATCAAGTAAGAAGTTAGTCTGCTCTATGAAAGATAAAAATATATATACTTTATTATAAAATATTAAAAACATGCCAAAATCAAAATAATGATAGTACACCAAAAACAACAAAATACAATACACCCAGATCAGATACAAGCATGAGGGTCTAGGGTACAAAAAAAATTACAAAAAACACACGGGAAATAATATGTAACCAAATGGATATAAATAATACAAATAAATATAAAGGATACTTCACCACAATAATCCAGTGGAATAAAGAAGAAAATTATCTCTAGACCCCTGTGTGGTCATTTTCTTCTCCATTCCACTGGATTATTGTGGTTAAGTATCCTTTGTATTTATTTGTTTTATTTGTATTATTTATATCCATTTAGTTACATATTTTTTCCAGTGTGTTTTTTGTCTTTTTTTTTTACCCTAGACCCTCGTGCTTGTATCTGTTCTGGGTGTATTGTATTTGTTGTTTATGGCGTAGTATCATTATTTTGATTTCGGCATGTTTTTAATATGTTATAATAAACTATATATCTTTATATTTTTTGTGATGGATTTATTTTTGGGTTTCGTAATTATGTTATATTTCTCCAATACTTCTACACATTATTTTTGAGTATTTTGGGAGATATATGTGTTTTACACACTTTTTTTGTTTTTTGCTCTATGAAAGGTGGATGCTGGCTTTTGGTTACAGCTGACACCTGCCATTAGCAGCCATGATCAGAGGAAACTCAAAAATGTAGTCATGTAATCACTTTAATCCCTTAATTACTATATGGCTGCATCTAAGACAGGAGGGGAGTGATCATGCTGACAAGTTGTGTTGTCATGGCAGAGGGAGCCTAGTAGTATAATAGAAGTGTGGTAATTGTACACTATACTGCAATATTTTAGCATTGAAGTATAGTGTACAAGTATTCATGCCCCATAGAGACTCCAGTGCTGATGCTCTGGTACTCCCCATTGGTCTTTGTTTAGATTTCCTACAACATGACGTAGATCCACCTGAGCACTGCAGTCGATCACTGGCCTCCTCAGCGCATGATGGACATGCTATTATCATTACTGAAGCCAGTGATGTTGAATAGCTTAAGGGCTTGTTCATGCAGCATTTTTTAAGGCTTATTTTGGGGCATATTTTGCGCTTAATACGCCATTAAATAAGCATCATCATCTGTATCAATTGCACCTGTTTGAATTAATTACCTGCATAAAAGACACCTGTCCACATAATCAATCAATCACACTCCAACATCTCTATCATGGCCAAGACAGAAGAGCTGTCTAAGGATACCAGGGACAAAACTGTAGACCTGCGCAAGGCTGGGGTGGGCCACAGGATAATAGGCAAGCAAATTGGTGAGAAGGCAACAACTGTTGGCGCAATTACTAGAGAATGATAAAAATAAAAGATGACTGTCAATCTTCCTCTGTCTGGGGCTGCATGCAAGATCTCGCCTCGTGGGGTAAGGATGATTCTGAGAAAGGTCAGGAATCACCCCAGAACTACTCAGGATTAACTGGTCAATGACCTGGATAGAGCTGGGATCAAAGCCTCAAAGACCGTTGGTAACAAACCCTACCATCATAGATTAAAATCCCACAGGACATGCAAGGATCCCCTGCTCACGCCAGCACATGTCCAGGCCCAGTTGAAGTTTGCCAATGACCATCGTGATGATGCAGACGAGGCATGGGAGTAGGTCATGTGGTCAGATGAGACCAAAATAGTACTTTTTGGTATCAACTCCACTCGCCGTGTTTGGCAGAAGTAGACGGATGAGTACAATCCTAAGAACACCATCCCAAACGTGAAGCATGGGGGTGGAAACATCATACTTTGAGGGGTGCTTTTCTGCAAAGGGAATATGATGACTGTACCATATTGAAGGAAGAATGGATGAGGCCATGTATCACAAGATTTTGGAGAACAACCTTTCTCATTCAGTAAGAGCGTTGAAATTGGGTCATGACTGGGTCTTCTAGCATGACAATGACCCAAAACACACAGCCAAGGCAACTAAGGAGTGACTCTGAAAGAAGCATTTGAAGGTCCTGGAGTGGCCTAGCCAGTCTCCAGACCTGAACCCAATTGAAAATCTTTGAAGGGAGCTGAAACTCAATGTAGTCTAGCAACAGCCCTAAAACGTGAAAGATCTGGAGAAGATCTGTATGGAGGCGTGGGCCAAAATCCCTGCTGCAATGTGTGTGCAAACTTCAGATCAAGAACTACAGAAAACGGCTGACCTCTGTAATTGCAAAAAAAGATTTCTGTACCAAATATTAAGTTCTGTTTTTCTATTGTAATAAATACTTCTTTTATGCAATAAAATGCTAATTAATTATTTAAAAATCATACAATGTGATTTTCTGGATTTTTTTAGATCCTATCTCTCACAGTTGAGGTGTACCTATGATAAAAATTATAGACCTCTCCATTCTCTCCATGTGGGAAAACTTGCAAAATCTACCACAATAATGTAATTTGTACCCCACCCATGTTATAACTTTTTACCCCCCCCCCCCCCCCCCCCCCCCCCCCCCCCCCCCCCCCCCCCCCCCTCCCCCCCCCCCCCCCCCCCCCCCCCCCCCCCCCCCCCCCCCCCCCCCCCCCCCCACCTTTTTTTTTTTTTTTTTTTTTTTTTTTTTTTTTTTTTTTTTTTTTTTTTTTTTTTTTTTTTTTTTTTTTTTTTTTTTTTTTTTTTTTTTTTTTTTTTTTTTTTTTTTTTTTTTTTTTTTGTTTTTTTTTTTTTTCTTTTTTTTTGCAAAATTCATCATAATGTCAATTTGTCATTCATTCACCACCTGATGATATATGAAGTCTTGATATGTATGCAGTTTCAGTCCATGGAATATTTTATGTTATCCAAGGTTCAATTCATTTCAGGGTAAAGTTTATATATGGTTCATAATCTAAAATGTGTTAGGTGTAAGTTTAGAAGCAATGTCAGAAAATATTTTAGTCTACTGAAGGAGTAGTAGATGCTTGAAACAAACGTCCAGCATATGTGGTTGGAAACCTAAGGCTATGTCTATACACCACTGGACTTTGGTCGGTTTTTCAGCAGCCTTGCAGCCCTCAGTAGAACATCTGTGCTGTAGTCTACACAGCGAGGACTTCTTACTGAAGGTCTCCAAAACTAAAAACCATCCAGTGGAGTACAGAATATGTTGTATATTCCACGGGAGCGATGTCGAATCCCCATGCAGCCCATGTACTGGGCCACTGGGAATCCGAAATCCAACCATGGTTTGTTTGCGTGGTCCAGCAATTTGAAAATACAATCAGATTTTGGCTGACATTTTCAAATTGCTCTCTAGATATTGAGAGAATATAGAGAGAAAATTAGAGAGAAAATTAAAGGGAAATAATTTAAAGGCAGACTAAATAGAGGGCTATATATCTGCCATTAATCTTCTATCTTTCTATAACATCTGTGGCAGGATTGTGCAGTGAAGGGGTTAGTAATAAGATCCCTGGTGGTCCAGTAAAGTCAATTATAAATAATAACTTTCATGGAGGACTATGGCAATAAAGAAGTTAACGTGGTGAAGCAGTTACCAACTAGTTCTGATGACTACAGTTCTCTTTTCTCCTGATTTTCCATCTAAAGCTGTTGGTTGGTCTTATAGAAAGATCAGGCATCATTAGCTGTTATCAAATCACATAGCAGCTCAATCACAGGGTCTCCGTTAAGAGATGATTCAGTGTATGTGCAATTTATGAGAGGCCATTGGAGAGTTTGAGCAGTGGGGGGTGATGGGAGAAGCAAGGTACTTGATTTAAAACCTTCCCACATTAAGTTATAAAAGTAGGGGAGCTGGTAGTGCCATATTAGAACATTAAGCTAATACCCTGCTGTAACGGCAGGGATTAGAGTTAAAGCCAGTCCTGACCATTTACACCTTCATACGTCACGGTACCTAAGTGGTTTTAGAAACAGAGAGAACTCCTTCTGTGAGCCCACTTTTACCTTTGGGTTCAAAGGCCTGAAGTTGTGCAGGCTGCGTTGGCTATATGTTTGCTCCCACAATCCAACGTTTGGATCCCCAGATGTCAGAGTCTATTGCCACTTTTTTGTAACAGAGATTGGAATAAGTGAACTTAGAAAGCCTGAAAGCATTAGGATGGGTTGGTCTGGTTAGTGAACAGAGAAAGAAGACGCCAGATTATTAGAGGAAAGGGAAAAGGGAGACTGGGCAATTTTGCTGGTACAAACAAGTAGGTAGCAACTTTTTTGTCAGTGTAACTTTTAGCTGCAAATATGCAGTCTGCTTATCTGCTTATGCAGTTGGGAAGGGGGGCAGGAGGGCAGGGCTACATTGGTTTCAGACCAGGCTCTGCTTCAATGGTGCTGTGATACCTCCTGAACTGTGCCAGATGAGGAGGACCAAGCATCCTTAATACTTAAACCCAGATGTGAGCCTTCAAGTCAAACAACAATTATGTAGCCCTTTAATGTATCCTCCAGTCTGGGCAATAGGTAGGGTCAGGCTCAGACTGGCCCACAGGAGAATAGGGGAAACACCCGGTGGGCTTATGAGCATGGTAGTTGTTTTTTATCTCCATATACATTCTCAGAAGAGGCAAAGAAGCATAGAAAGAGAGAAAAAAAAGCAAGAAGCAGAGCATAGGATGTATCTACAGTGATTTACAGTAGCTGTAGGGTGGGCTCCTAAAATAAACTCCACTGGTGGGGCCATAAAAACTCAATTTGTGGGCCCCTAGAGTCAACTCCACCTGTGGGCCCTAAGCACCCCAGTCCGACACTGGGTAGGGTAGCTGTGTTTCACTGGTCACGGCCTAAGAACCCGGTTTGACAGAGGGACCTACATCAAGGGATGTAGGACAGTAATCTGGTTTTGGGACAAGGCTGTGAGAAGAAGCAGTGTCTGCCTAGGGTTTAAAGACTGGAATGAGGCCTGTTAAAGACAGGGCACAGAGGCCACAGGTTGAAAGCTGGCCCTGTCTAGAATAACCAGTGTGGAGGGTAATGAAGGGAGAAGACATAGTTGGCAGAAAGTGGCTGGAGGAAAATGGAATCCGATCAGATGATGGCAGTTCCTAAGTCGGAGAAGCAACAAGGGGCTTGGTTAGTGCTGAAGCTGGTTACCAGATTTACCCTTATTACTGCCCAGGGAGCAGTGGAATCAACTGGGCTTCCTGTCGATATGGGTAGGGAGCTCTCTGAAAATTTGACTGGCTTAAGAAATTTAGTTGGGCTGTGTTCTTATTTTTTGGTGTGGCTGGTGGGTCACTAGTTGCAGCATTGGCTAAGCAGGCAGTGGATAGAGGCAAATCGGGCAGCATGGGTAGTAGCAATCTGAGTAATGAATATACATAGGCCTACTGTGGGAGTAGGGACAAGTATGTCATGTATGTACTGTATGTGTATAGAAGCGGAGGGCTAAAAAGGAAAAAAAACAGATATGAGGAGATGACACATTTGAATGAGGAAAATCTACAATAGGCAATCTTCAACCCCTTTTAGCCATCACAGATTAATATTTAAAAATGAAACTTTATCAAATGTAATACAAAAGAAAACAGGAAGTTTTTTGGACATTTTTTAATTTCAAAACTTCTGGTCTTTTGCAGTCTGGCCAACTACAGTGGTGGACCACTGCTTCACTTTGTGATTAAAAACTAATAGATAGAGAGATGTAAGCCCCAGTGACAGCTTTTTTGGTCGTTAGGTTAGGTAGCAATTCATGTGCTACTATGTCCTAACAAACTGCTAGATGTTGTCAGCTCAAATTATTTTTTGGTATTAACCAATTGTTGAAAGGGAAGTCTGGTGTTAAATTCAAGTATTTAATTTCCTCTCGCTTTGACTGTTGATGCAGCAGTGGTATATCTTGTTTGAAAATTTAGCAAGTTATTGGCCATTACACAATAAATAATTGGTAGGTTAGTATGAGTTAATATTGCTGCTGTATTTAACATGCAGTGATATACCGTACCAGCAGTTATATCTGAACAAGTGCTATATATGATCTTAGTGGAGTAAAGCAGTATGGGTCAATGCTGCTATCAGACTAACATGTAGTGATACACTAGTAGTTAAACTTGAACGAGTGTTACCTTCCATGTTAGATAACACTGGGTGGATTAATTCATACATAAAAGTCTCTAAGGGGGGGCATGTATGAAAACTGTCTAGGTCTAAGACTTTATTTGTTGCCCAAAGCAACCACTCAGAGCTCCCCTTTTATTTTTTCAGAGCACTATATGAGATGAAAGGGGAGTTCTTTTGGGTTGCTATGGGCAACAAAGAAAGTATTATACCTAGACAGTTTTTATGCATCTGGCCCTAAATAAATAAATAAATAAATTATAATCTCTAATACCAAAATTTAAATATTCATGTACTTTGAGGACAATTAAAAGTGATGCAAAAGTACTGACTTTGAGAATATGTTTAGCTTGATCAGAGGTTTTGTTGGTTTTTAAATTTCTAGGTTTCTACATTAATTTTTTTTCATCTGTTTTCTTTGTATAAAATTTGATGAATAAAGTTTAAAGGGTTTTTTCACCATAGGCTTTTGCAGACATGAGCTGTTTCTCTGACTCTTACAGCTTCATATCCAGAGGCAGGTCTCTCCTCCCAGTGGGCATGTCTCTCTCCCAGGTAGGTGGGTCTCCTCCCAGTAGGCGTGTCTTCCCTCAATGAAGACTGGTGACATCATCATTCTGTGTGAGCAGTGGACAGAAGAGGATGTCACAGCTCTGCAGACCTCCTGCACTGGTCAGTTCTCATGCCTTGACAGCTGTCACCTCCCTCCACAAGCTCCTTGTAACCAGAACACTTTTATTGGTGTAAGCAATTGTACATACAGCCTGAACTGATGAAACATATGTGAGAAATGCACTCTGCTCCCCCCTCTTTATCAGGTAGGAAGTAGAGGAGGGCAGACTGTATGTAAGGCTGTGTTATATGGGGGAGAGTGAATCTAACAGCTGGAGACTCAGTAATTGCTCTGATCCTTCACATAGAGCTGTCACTGGGAGGGGAGCAGAGAGGAGCTCAGGCAACCTTTATTACACATAAAGCTGTTTCACTTTCAGTCTCACACACCTCAGAGGGGAGTAAACACAGAGAATGTAGGCAGTCAATCAAAGAACATGGGGTGTGTCCTGCCCAAGGGGTGTGCCCAAAAAGGGCTGAACTAAATATCAGGCAGTAAATCACCATAAAGGGGGCGTGGTCCAACCTCAGGCTGCTGATTTAGCTCTAGATACACACAGAGTAGCTCATATCGGCTATACTAAATGATTTAGGTAATACAAACCAATTGCAAAAGTGCTTATTTTTACTGCCCCATCATTTCAGATATGATCTTTGTAGTGAGAAAACCCCTTTAATTTTAATCACTAATCTGTGATAACTAAAAGGGGTTAAAGATTGCCTATGGCCAATTGAGATTTTGTTCAGCTAGACGCCCCACCATCACAGTCTGGTAATTTCTCTAATGATGTTTAACATTTGAATGAGGTGGAAAAAGGGAAAGGTTTACGTTTGTCCATTATACACACATCTAAAACAAAAGATATGGGAGAAGATTTGGAGTATGTAGAAATATTTTTCTTACTGAACCTGCAGAATTTTATCTTAAATTGAATTAAAAAAGAGGGGAAATTTACTATGGCCTGATCCCTATGACTTGCTCAAATTGGTTGTAAACTTTTGCAATCCTGACTATAGGAAATAAAAGGGTCAGAGGACTGCTCTGCATTTGGAACCAACCAGGTAAATAAGAAGAAGGCTTGGTTAGGGGAGACAAACAATATTATCAGAGAAATGAAATGCAGCCTAAAATTTACCGGGAATACAAGGAATTTGGGCTCAGCTTAAAGATCACCACCCTAGTGAGGCATCCTAGGGATGCCAGGGGCACTAGTGGTGGCTCAAAAATGGCCGTGCTTTATTTTTAATAAAGAAAGCTACAAATCTGTGGCTTTGTCCAAGTTTAAGTCAGGTGCCCCAGATGCAAAAGATGGAGATTTAGAAGAGGAAAAGCAAAAAGGTAGGCGGTTTCAACTTCAAAAAGTAGTGACTCTGATGTGACTGGCAGCAATGACACCTTTTTCATAAGGAATGATTTCAAAATCCCATTTTTTAAAGGGATTTTCTCACTAGGCTGTCCCACTGAGTTACAAGCAGTTTTGCACTCACTCTGTCTTCTCAGGCTGTGGGTGGTTCTATAGCAGTGGTAAGCATATTCAGCTTCTAGCTAAGCCATTATCCTAACAATTACAGAAGAGCTGATCTTCATTAAAGGGGTTGTGTGAGAAACAAAAAGAAATAAATAAGAACATATAATGGTGGAATGATAAAGATATGCAGTAAATCTTTGTCTGCCAGATGACAGAAGGATAGAGGTGATCCTAGAGATGATCCACCATTAAATGCTATCTGCCCCTTTCCATAGGTATGGAGATGTTAGGGAAGCCATCTGTCATCTGGTGGTTAACAGGAGCCAATAGTACCCTTGAGGAACCGTGAAATAACACAGAGAAATGCGTCAGGTAGGGTAAGGTGCATTAAGGAACTGTTAAAAGGCGCACTATTTGTATTGGTGGTCTGCAATTGAAAACACATTATTTATCTGGTAGGGTGGAGCAGGGCCATCTAGGGCAAGTCACAGGGAATGGGGATGCCCATTTCGGGGCAAACACCCCACATGGAGACAATTGTTGTAGAGATATCTAATCCCAGGTTATCCTGGTCAACACAGACCCTCAATTGATGAACATTATTTCTTATTTTTTGTATGTTCATAGTTTTTATAATATTTTCTTGTGTATTTGATGGGGTCACATATATTTTAGAAGTAACATTAAGGGCCACATGTATGAAAACTGTCTAGGTCTAATACTTTCTTTGTTGCCCATAGCAACCAATCAGAGTGCCCCTCTTCTTTTTCCAGAGCACTATATGAAATGAAAGGGGAGCTCTGATTGGTTTCTATGGGGAACATAGTAAGTTTTAGTCCTAAACAGTTTTCATACATGTGGCCGCTAAATGTTAAGTTTTAACCTTCTTTCTGTAATTCTATAGATACAATCTATACATGTCTCCTTTCTACAATTCAGCGCCGTCCCTCACACCACAAGTCTGTTAGCACAGCACACATGCTCAGTTATGCCAGTCAGCCTAACCAGGAAGTAACTCAAAGTCTGCTTTACTCTGCATTCCAGGACAGGTTTCTGCACAGGAAAGAGCCTGGTGGTCATATTCTTCTGCTATAATGATTATCCATTAGACAAAATTAGCAGACTTTCCTAATAAAAGGTATATAGGCACTTTTTCATTATGACATGTAGTTTATAGCCCTGGATGAGCAACATCGAAGGGAATCAAGATAGTTTCTTTCTGCTGGTGGGTTATTGTCAGGAATAAGGGTGGTCAGTACAAAATATTAGCTGGATCTTAGTATATTATAAAAGTCTCATGGGAAATAAGCTGGGACTGCAGCACTATTTATTGAATGTAGCGTTCCTGAATTCACATCCAACTCACAGAGCCTTACAATGTAAATGGGATTAGAGCCAACCACATATTTATCTGCAAGCCATGAACCTTTTAGAAAATATTTAAATTTCAGTGGAGCGACTAGTGATGTACAAGTCTCTACACACCTACACGGTGCCTCTCCCTAAACATTTTGACTATAAACTAAGGGGGGCAATGAATATTAGTAAGTCCTTTTAATTTAGGGGTCATCAATGAGATTAAAGGAAGTAATGTGGTTTATTGGTGGGCAGCATTTGGAGGTGGGGGGGTTAATAATATTTTGTTGTTATGTTAGTTCAAGATAGGTATAAATTATGGGCATTAAGCAGTAGTTTTGATTGAGGTTTGAGAACATTTAGTTAGTGGCTTGTTTTTTTTTTATATTCTGGTACTTTACTCAGTAGCTATGTAATTTCTTTGTGTTTTTTAGGTCTCTAAATACATAAATGTGTCCTAGATTATAGGTTACTCTTGTGTGTTTAAGGGAATATCAGACCAGATGGCAGACAGTTGGATTTTCAGCATTGTGATGCTACAGTCTGGTGATAAGCATCCCTTGGTATGACATGGTGCAAAGTGTTTTATGGGTTTAGACAAGTCACCCAATGTCCACATCTGCCACTTTGTGGGCTAGGATATAAAAGTGTCTGTCCCTTCAAGGAGCAAGTGAAGGATATTATGTTTGATCTACTGTCCATGTGTTGTGTTCCCAAAAGTGTTACCTAGTAACAAGACAAGATTAAAAGTGATGAGAGCAGTGTCCAAGTCAAAAGTTGGTAAGTTCTGGAGATTGGCCGGTGCGTACTTATTTAAATGTAGTGGAAATATACATGGTGTTTGTCCATTTATGATGGTATTCTTATGGTCTTGTGCATGTGGAGGGTTGCCTTAGCGTTGGTAGTTCTAGGACAGGGGAGTCAAACTCATTTTCATCGTGGCCCACAACAGCATTGTGGTTGCCCACGAAGGACCATTGGAAGGTGGCTAGGTGCCTTGGTAGGGCTGTCAGAGTTGTGCCACCACCTGTGAGTTGCTCACCAGCTATGTCTATGAGCATAATGGTCAGATTCGGCCCTCGGACCTTGAGTTTGACACCTGTGTTCTAGGGAGTCCACAAAGTCAGGTTATACACAGGGGTGCTAGTGGTTAGGGGAGAGAGGCTTTGGTAAAGTGGTAATGGTGGCCTCCCACTTGAAAGGTGCCTTCAAGCTGTCAATAATAAGCTGCAGGTGAAGCTTGTGTGCACAGAGCGCCATAAGAATCTTCCATGATATCCTACACAACATTGTCACCTTTTTAGTAGATTCTCTGTAAATTGCCACTTTGTTATTGAGAGAACATGTGGACAAAAATATTTCTGAGATGGTAATTCAAAAGCGACGTTTAATATGACTACATTTTCTGCTACCACTTTTGCAAAAATATAGCTACTAAAACAAACCTGAAAACCAAACCATCTCTTTGTAAGTAAAGAGACCTAATTACCTAATTTTGGCTGCTGCTCTAACTTCTGATTTACTAATATATGAGCAATTTTACATTTTGCCTGGAAGTCCTCTTTAATGCTTAAACTGTTGCTCTGGCAAAGTTAAGTGCATTGAGACTTGATTGCAGCTCCAGCTTAATAGCCAACATCATTTTCCCATTGAGATAATACTAATAATCGGCATTACCTTAGCTTTCCTCATTGTCTATCATTATACAAAGCAGCAGCCATTTGCTAACAATTTACAAATGTGTTCATAGGGAGAATCAGAACACGAGACAACGTATGACCCGGCCATAAGGAAGTGCTCAGACAGGAGTATATGGATAAGCTCTTCGGATCACACAATGGTTGTTATAAAGGGAATATCCAATGTATCTTGTCCTCTTCCTTGGATACAGGGATTACCAATAACAAAGAGCAACTGGAAACATTTTTTGACTTTAGAAGATTAAACAATGGTGAAGCCCACAGAGGAAATTCTCAGACAGTTATTACTATGGCTGAAGTGTAGGTGGCTACAGTGTAACCTTAAATATTAGCCCATATTTACTATTGCGATCTAAAAATTAGACAGCGTAAATTTAGGTTGTCTAAAAATGGCACAGCATAACTTTGGAGCATCTTTAGGCCTACTGCGTACACAAGCTTGCAACCGACGGCAATGGTCTGCATGTCTTGCGAGTCCCGACACTAACAATTTACAGAAAAAACACATAAAAAAAATGGGACATTACTTACTCAAAAAACAAAACAATTTTTTGGGCCATATTCACAGCTCAATGGCGGGACCAGACTGAACCCAGTAGCCGACATCTCTGGCCTATATATATGCTACCTGGGAAAAATTAACAGGTGTAGCTAATTGCTGAGCAGCAGCTCACATACCCCACTGCTAAGGGAACAATTAGATGATAAAAAACTGCACATTAGCTTAATACCTGTTAACACCAGCATGCAGAAAAGCCACAGTATAATACATGGGGAGATTGCACAAATGCAAAAATACCAGTAAAACAACCACTCACATACCCTAAATGCATGAGGGGGGTGGTTGCTGGTAGTACAATTGCATATAAATAAGACAATACAGAAGGGTGCCATAAATAAAGATACGTGTGGTGCACCATGCTGGCTTACAATCTATTAGTGACACCCATACTATTAGATTGGGTGGGCTGCCCAGCACTTTCTAGGTGTTCAACACAAAACACAGGCAGCCTACACTCCCCAGCATTCTTGTGCAGATAAAAAATATGACACACCGGAAAAATGTTAAACATGAGGTATTAGTTGGTACTGGTGTGAACAGGTATTAAGCTAATGTGCAGTTTTTTTTATCATCGAATTGCTCCCCTAGCAGGGGGGTATGTGAGCTGCTGCTCAGCAATTAACTGCACTTGTTAATTTTTCCCAGGCAGCATATAGGCCAGAGATGCCTGCTACTGGGTTCAGTCTAGTCCAGCCATTGAGCTGTGACTATGACCCAAAAGATTGTTGTGTTTTTTGAGTAAGTAATGTCCCAGTTTTCTATGTGTTTCATCTTTAGACTTGTCCTGCCTTTCTATACCAACTATTAGTTGGCGCACTTTCTACTCAGAATTTTGATGCATTCTTGACAAACTGTTCAACCTGCCCAGAAATGTAAGACAGTCGAGACCTGCTATATATGCCCTTAAAGGGGTTGTCTCACTACACTGATTCATCTCACCTGAGTCCTGTTTTCTTGGTTTCATTTTGAATTCAGGGGCGTGTTTACTGGCTTCTACTAGGCTGCAGTACAAGCCAGGTCTGTAGCTATAGCAACCAGTGCTGGCAGCCGATCATGAGGGATCAAACAGGTCTGTAGCTATAGCGAGCTGAGGAGCTGATGCAGCCCATACAAGAGGGGATATCTCAGAATAGGTAGGATACTGTTAATGGACATATATTGCAAAGTGACTTGTTTTTGCAAGATCTTTAAAATAAAAAGCAATCCTTGTAGTGAGACAACCCCTTTAAGTCAAGTTTCTTTGAGGCATGAAAAGAAGCACGGGTTTCTCGGACATGAAAACATTTTTCATGGGCTGGGAATCCTTTATGCAGAAGAGGAAAATATCATTATGAACATTTGCTTTCAAAGGGGTTTTCTCACCACAATGATTAGCTTTTAACATGTAGCGAAAGGTAAATGAAGACTATTACCAAATACATTGCCATTTTGCTTTGGTCAGGAGATAAACACAATTTTATTTCCTCTTAGAATACAGGAGTTTCTCTTGCTTACCACCTCTCCCTCCCCTGTCTCTAATCTGATTGATCCAAGCTGTTGTCAGTCAGTTCGACCATGGTGAGTCACTCCCTGCAGAGTCTCATCAACAGCAATGGAGTTTACCGAAGTGACAAGCTTTCACCCTTTAGAGTTTTGTAGCCTTATATACTGCATTTTATAAATCTCTGTAACAGAAATAATGAGAAACAGCAGAACTGATGTGCCAATAACTGCTATAGACCAGGCCCGGATTGGGCAAATGCCCGGCGGGCCGGTGGTCTTGTGGGCCGCCTGCCTGACTTCCAAGCTGCTCGGGCTGCGCTTACCCTTCGGCAGCAAGTTACAGGATGTCAGGAGTGTGAGCAGCAGGTCCTGTGCTTCCTGATGCCTCCCCCCCTGCAGGGTGGTGGCTGCGCCCCCCGAGCTCAGTGCGCTCCCGGCAGTGTGAAAGCTTCTCAGTCCTGTCTCCTGCAGCAGATGCCACACGCTCCCCCCTCCTCCCTTCCGACTGCATATGAACTCCTCGGTGAGTCTCCTCAGTGCCCACCAATACTGTTACCCTATAATAAGGCAATAAGGGCTGAAATCCACCACAGCTAGCAATAGTCTGTAGGATGCTATAGGCAGGATTTAAGCCTATGGTGTCCATACAGATCATCACTAGCCCTGGTGGCTTTCACCCTTTATTGTTAAACCAGTAGTTTCACTTCTGTAGGGCTGATATGATGCCTATAGGGGGTGATAATGAGCCCCTCTAGCAGTGCTATAAGCTCCTACAGAGGTGTTCTTACTGTGGTCATATAAGACAAATCAATATATGTAATGAAAAATATGAATACTGTAGGTTGAAGAAGAATGTATAGGACACTATTGTCATTATTTTTTCTAAATTGACAAGCAATATGTTTAGGTTATTTTATATAATTTTTTAACCCCTTCACACTATTAGACGTACCCATACGACCAAACACCACCTCTTGGACCCGCAATTATCTCGGGAATGGGCCCATGAAAGTTACAGAGCAAACTGGAGAGCCGGCCGCGCATTCTGTTCTATGGATATTTCCAGTACAAATGAACGGGAACTCCTATAAAACAGAATGGAGTCATGCGCAAGCGCGGCCATCTCTCCGGACTGCTGTGTAACATTCGTGGGCCCATCCTCAAGATAGGTGCATTCCAACATGGACTACCATCAAAGACTATGGTGTCTGCTCTGAATAAGTTTCTTCAAAATTGTCTGGGTCTGAATTTATATATATATTGCTATAAAGGCTGGGGATGGCTACAGACATGATGGCCGGAAAAAAAAAAGTCTTAATTGTCAGGAGAAGTCATCATGGTATTTTTGGCAAATGGAGAAGAAAAGGGAATGTCTACAATCAGATAAAAATGTGACCTGTAAGACACTGGATCTAAGAGATAACGATTCTGGAATATCTTTATTTACAACAGAACACTGTGTTTCCTCAGTTATTCCTCCTGAAAATGTATGATTAAGGCCTCGCCTAAATGGAGTTTTTTTTGTGGTGCAATTAATTGATATTAACAGTTGCAGGATAAAGCCCTGTAGTAAACTGAGCTTCCTGCACTCATATGCACTGCAGTTGTCATTAGAGTTGAACTCAGTCAGCAGTGCTACAAAAGGTCTCCGTGTAGCCCCAGCCTAGATGGCAACTGGATATTACCTCTCTCCTTGTCAATATAATATGTCCCTAAAGTGTTACACCGTCAGTGAGTATTGGACAAAGCTCTTTCACAAGGGGAACGGAAACCGCTAGTTGTTGCTTTATTCATCTATTTCCAGGAGGAATAACAGAGGAATTGCACAATTCAGATTCCTATGAATGGATGCTTCAGAATTGTTATCTCGTAGGTAAAACAAGTATTTACTAAAACAATTTCCAAAGAGATGACAGGTTCTCTTTAATTGTTACGTATTCTGTTACGTGTGATCGGTGTGGTAGTGTTTTGTATAGTTTGCAGGACCAGCATGACAGTACTCTGACTGCGTTGGATTGGTGTCTGACTGTCATATGGTCAATCTGTGGCGGGATTATTGGTTATTTTAGTACTTAGTGTGGTTTATGTATATAATAGAGTGGAAGGGATAAAAGCAAATAAGTTTTCCATACCATACTGTTATTCTTACGCATGTTGTAGAGTGATATTGGACGTGGGCTAGTAGAGTTTGAATGCCAGGGCTGCTTTTTAGTCCCAGTCTGGCCCTGCTATAGACCCACCTACAACCTAATCAGGAAATGTAAGTTTAAAGCTGTCTGTGACTCTGTAAAACCTAAAAATTCTGGTGTGAAAAAATTAAATGCCATGCAATTCTTGACTTATTTTCTGGTGGTCATATAATTGGCTGTTGACTATAATTGGTCAGCTATAGCCAACAGCACCCAAAATGGCCCAACTCTTTCTGCATAGTGTTGCCACTTCAGTCAAGTAATAGGTTGGGGTAATTGAGGTTGTTGATCAGACATCCTGGTGAATTTGATAGACTCCATAGACTTGTAATAGGGTTCTTCAATGGAGTTTTGCCATCTAGCTAAATCCCTTCTGACTCAGAGAAGGATGAACTTGTGCAGCTTTTCCCCATTCATGTCTATGGGAGTTCCAAATATACCCACTCACCAGGCTTTAGTTAGAACTCCCAAAGAAATAAACAAGGAGAACTGTGCAAGTGAAGACATCTCCCTGTTCTCTGAGTCTGGCTCATAGCAACTAATGAACCAGTCTCAGAGGGGATATTGCCTGATTACAAAACCTCTTTTAGTTTTCCATTGGGCTCATTCACACGACTTATTTTGGAACTGATTCCAGCCGTACTGCGTGATGTATTTGCGCTGCAGTACGGCTGAAATCAGTCCCCACCCACCCGCTGCACGGCAGCCGGCGTAATTGCGGGGCGAAATCCGTCCCCGCAATTTCGTCGGCAATAAGCCGTGTGAACATTGCGTTAGGGTTGAAGTTTTTTGAGAATAGCCCTGCAGACTGATCCCTGACGATTAAGCCATGACACCACTGTGTATAGTGCCAAATTGATATATACTGCACATGTGGTGTTATAGTATTATAACAACAGATATTTTGCAACTGTTCTTTTGCATTTAATTCTGTGTTTTGAGATGAAATTTAAATCTCTCAAAGATATTTAAACAAACATAAGGATTTATGAAGGAAGTTAATAAGATGACACAGAGTTGCTACAACAATGAATGTTTCCAGGTTTTTAGTATATTATAGCAGAAGAAAAATGCTACATTGTGTTTCTCAAATTTATAGCCGGTTATGGAAACGATGAAATGGAGATCCTCTCTCTAGCTTCCTGTTGAAGGAAGAACCTTCAGGGCCTGATTGTCTATACTGGAGTGATTTGTACTCGTATGTATTCTAGCAGGCATGTTAATGGAGAGTCTATTTAGAGTTGGGAAACGTTAATATGCAGACGTCTATGTGTTCTCACAGCACAGAGCATATACTAAGTATTTTCTGAGCTTAGGAATAGGAAGTAACACAGAAATGGTTTATTTTGTATGGTTTAAATCAGTAATTCCTATCTCTAGTCCTCAAGGACTCCGAGCAGTACAAGTTCTAAGTATATCCTCTCCAGAGGGAAGACGGCTCAATCACTAACTCACTTATTCAGTTTCACCTCCCTGTACCCAAACCACGATGAATTCATAAAAAGAAGAAAAATAATTCATAAAATGGAGAAAATGGGACTGAGCACAATTTCAATGGTCTTTGTGTATAAATTATATATGTATCTTGTATACGTATCTATTGTAACCTTCCTGCTACAGCGTTTTTTGTTAACCACATGTTTGTTTTTTCTCCTCGCCTTCCAAGAGCCATACATTTTTACTTTTCCATCCACAAAGCCAAATATATAAGGGCTTGTTGATGTACTTTTTCATGGTACCATTAACTGTACCATATAATGTACTTGGAAACTCCCTCAAAAATTCTTTGTAGGGTGGAACGGGAAAAATTACAACGGGTACAAATGACATGATATTTTTATTTTCCAGGTTAGTATAACTTCAGTGATACCAAATTTTTCAAGTTTTAATGTTGTAATACTATTTTAGTTTTTAAATTTGCTTTGCATTCAATTACTTTGTGATTACTTATTTTTTCCAATTTTTTAAGGGGCAATGCGACAATGGAGTTGGGTATTTTTTTTTCTATGTCGTTCACTGTGCAGTTTAAACAATGTTATATTTTAATACAGTGGAATTTTACAGGTGGGGTGATGGCAATTATGATTACTTTTCTTATTGTTTTTATTTGTTAAATGGCAAAATAGGATGTTGTGAAATTTTTTGGGGGATTTCATAAAGATACATATATATACTCCATGGACCACATGAATAAAAACTGTCTAGGTCTAAGACTTTCTTTGTTGCCCAAAGCAACCAATCACAGCTTCCCTTTCATTAAATATAGTGCTCTGGAAAAATGAAAGGGGCGGTCTGATTGGTTGCTATGGGTAACAAAGAAAGTCTTAGACCCAAATAGTTTTCAAACACAGGGCGACGTGTATGAACGGGAGTGCAGCATTTTTTTGGGCATATCATTGCCCTGTTCTATAGATGTATGAACAGTAGGGATAAGCGATACTATGCACAAAAGTTGAAATCAGCACAATTTTTACGTTTATCGGAATTTTCCGATGACGCAAAAATTTCCGTGAAAATCTTAGCTCAGAGTATAGAAGGGGGTGAAGGGGGTATACGGCATCAGCTGAGTGTATGGATCTCATTGGCTGCAAAAATCACATGACCTCATTTTATGTATATGACTGCATTTCCTGATTAGTCTCATTGCTACACTATCTCACTACTGAGCAACATGTCTCGCTGCCTGTCCCAATTGCTGTTGTCACAGCTCAGAGACACAGTCTTTTAGCTTAGGATATAGCTTCATTAGAGAATTTTAGTTCTTATTTAGCTAGAGAGAGACTTGTAAATAAATCTATTGCTGTAATGCAGCCGAGGGCGGTGGAGGCGGAGGGGGGGGGGGGGTCTGAAAGGAGGGGGGATGATGTGCAGCCCAGCCTGTCCTGAACTAGCATTGAAATAGCAATTTGTTTTACCACTTTGTGGCCAGCAGACCTCCCGCCTGAGATGAAATTGTCCCTTTTGTTTTTGCAGTTCTATTGGTATCTGTGCGTCCCAGTTTGTCGCAAATAGCCCCCTTGTACGCAAATTGGGTTACAGATATTTTATAGTATCTGGCGCCTGTTGTCAGTGGTGCCAAAACTGCAATATCTAATCCATATAAATTTTAAATAGTTCTATTGCACTCAGTGCGTCTCAGTTTGGTGCAAATAGCCCACTTGTACGCAAATTTGGTTACAGATATTTTATAATAACTGGTGCCTGTTGTCAACATTGTAAAACCGCCATATCTCATCCGTATAACTTTTCAATAGTTGTATATTACACTCCATGCGTCTCAGTTTTCAATTAACTATCGTACAAGTGCGCTATTTGCGCAAAACTATCAATTGCTAGCCCTACTGGGCAGTAGTTTTATTCTGAGGGCCATAAGGGCATCTGTGCAGGTTTTGGTGTCATGCTTCGGTAAAAGACAAGGATAGTCAATGTCCATTTCATTAAAATAGTGATTCAAATACTTGTTTCTTCCGGCACTTTTTATTCTGAGGGTCCGTAAGGGCATTTGTGTGGGTTTTGGGGTCATGCTGCTGTAAAAAACAGGGATATTCAATGTCCTGTTTACTAAAATAGTGGTTCAAATAATTGTTTCTTCCAGCACTTTTTATTCTGAGGGTCCATAAGGGCATCTTTGCTGGTTTTGGGGTCATGCCACTGTAAAATAAACCAATAGTAAGGGTCTTATTGAAAAAAACGTATTTCCCACGCTTCAAAGCCATCAAAATGAACAGCGGTTACTGGGTGTCCACCCTCCTTGATCCACGTTCCAAATCAAAAGTGAGCAATTTCCTTCCACCCACACAAATTGACAGTAGAATGCAGGAATTTGGAATTTGGGACGTTCTTGCTGCCACCACATATGTGACGAGATGTTGGTCCCTGGTGTAAAAAGTGATAGGGGTCTCCTGCCAGTTGCCATGTGCCATTTCCAATACCGGTGTCTTGTTTTGTGTGAAAGGTGCCCCGTAGCTGCTGGTACCGCTGTACTGTACCTGCTGTGGCTACGCCGTCCTCAAGTTTTTGGTTAGCCATTGAACATAATGAATTATTTTAGCATATTAATTTTTTTCTGTGACTTTTAGAGCTTAATTGTCTTGCCTAAGATGTAGCACGTATCCAGTTTCCTGTTGTGGATGTTAATTCCAGCTTCTCCTCACCTGTTTGGCTGTAAGAATGAAGCTGTTGTTCCTCTCCCATAGACTTTAATGGTCATCGGCGATAATCGGCTATCGACTATCAACATGATAATTGCTGATATCGACTATCGACCCGATAACGATTGTTGACACAATCGCTCATCACTAATGAACAGTCGTATACCAAACAGTCGACACTTTTGAATGTGCCAAAGATATGCTATGCTGTGCAAGGCATGCCACACGCCAGATTTATGAAGCCAGATACGACAGGTTCATACACACTGCCGCATTTTACACTGCTCTATGTCGAATTAGAACTGGCGTGTTGGTGCCAAGTTTCATACATGTTGCTCAAAGTGTTTTTCTGAAGAATGTTTGTTAAACCAAACTGTGGATGGTTTCCATAATGACTTAAAAAAAAACAAAATGCCACAGTATCAGGTTACATTTTTGCCCCCCAAAAAAACAAAAACAAAACATTTGTATACATTTTTACATGCAGTTCATTTAGCTGTAAGTTAACAGGTAAATAGAAAGTGTACTACAGATATTGTTTTTATCTGTGTGTGTTTTTTCTCATTTTTGGTGCATTTTTTTGGTCACTGGTGTTTTTTTCTAAATGTAGGTGTGCCATTTTGTCAGACAGTTTGGGCCACATTTATGAACCTGTTTAGGTCTAAAACTCACTTTTTTCCCATAGTAATCTATGGCCAAAAGAGTGAGTTTTAGACCTAAACAAGTTTATACATGTGGCCCTTTGTGTAATTTTTATCCAAAAGACCATCACTATTTTTTGTTTTAAAAAGAAAAAAAACACGTAATTATGTGTCACATTTTTTGTATAATTTTTTCACATTACAAATCATGTGATTCAAAGAGGCATAATTAAACCACATGATGTCTGGACGTCATGGCGCACCTTATCTTTGGTTAATTTTTCCTAGCACAGAGTTGATGTGTTGATGTTCCCCTGATAAAGCTTATTTGATAGCGGAAACACGTTGGGAGTATTATCTGATGCTAGAGGTCATTGTACATTGATTTTTACCAGCTTAATAGCATCTTGGGACCCTAAGTAGGGGGATACCAAGGTGACTCTAGGATTAACCATCCTTTTCGGGGCGAGATATATATATAATATATATATATATATATATATATATATATATATATAATATATAAATATATATATATATATATATATATATATATATATATATCTCGCCCCGAAAAGGATGGCCCCACCCCGGGTGGTTAATCCTAGAGTCACCTTGGTATCCCCCTATTTAGGGTCCAAGATGCTATTAAGCTGGTAAAAACAATGTACAATGACCTCTAGCATCAGATAATACTCCCCAACGTGTTTCTGCTATGAAATATGATACCAAGGTGACTCTAGGATTAACCACCTGGGGTGGGGCCATCCTTTTCGGGGCGAGATATATATAGTCTTGCACTGAGGAGAGGCTTCCATCGGCACACTCTGCAAGCCCCGACTGGTGGAGGGCTGCAGTGATAGTTGACTTTGTGGAACTTTCTCCCATCTCCCTACTGCATCTCTGGAGCTCAGCCACAGTGATCTTGGGGTTCTTCTTTACCTCTCTCACCACAGCTTTTCTCCCACAATTGCTTAGTTTGGCTGGACGGCCAGGTCGAGGAAGAGTTGTGGTCGTCCCAAACTTCTTCCATTTAAGGATTATGGAGGCCCCTGTGCTCTTAGGAACCATGAGTGCTGCAGAAATTCTTTTGTAACCCCGGCCAGATCTGTGCCTTGCCACAATTCTGTCTCTGAGCTCCTTGGACAGTTCCTTAGACCTCATGATTCTCATGTGCTCTGACATGCACTGTGATCTGTGAGGACTTATATAGTCGGGTGTGTGTCTTTCCTAATCAAGTCCAATCACTTAAACACAGATGGACTGCAATGAAGGAGTAGAACCATCTCAAGGAGGATCAGAAGGAAATGGACAGCATGTGATAAATATGAGTGTCACAGCAAAGGGTCTGAATACTTATGACCATGTGATATTTCAGTTTTTCTTGTTTAATAAATTTGGAAAAATATCTACATTTCAGTTTTTTTCCTTTTAAGATGGGGGGAAGGGTGCAGAGTGTACAGTACATTAATGAGAAATGAACTTTTTTGATCTTACCAAATGGCTGCAATGAAACAAAGAGTGAAAAATTTAAAGGAGTCTGAATACCTTCTGTACCCACTGCATAGATAGATAGATAGATAGATAGATAGATAGATAGATAGATAGATAGATAGATACAGTTAAAACCAGAAGTTTACTATCTGACTGAATAAACCTTACCCGTTTTAGGTCATTTAGGAGCCAAAATTATTTATATTTGCCAAATGCCAGAATAATGAGGTAATTTTTAAGGCATTTTTATTACTTTCTGCAAAGTCAAAAGTTTACATACACTAGGATTACTGTTTATAAAAATAAATCTACAGCCAGCTCACCTAAATATTTGTGGCATAGTGCACTGATTCCGCTCCAAGCCCAACAGAAATCGCAATGCAAAAGTGTGTAGATTGATGATCCAGCACAGATATCCGTAAATCCATAAAATTAGAAAAACTTTCATTCAAAATTCCATTAAAACGTATTTAAAGGGGTTGTCTCACTATGTTGATTCATCTTTCCTTAGTCCTGTTTTCTTGGCTTCATTTTTAATTCAAGGGCATGTTTACTGGCTTCTACTAGGCTGCAGTAAAAGCCTGGTCTGTAGCTATAGCAACCAGCGCTGGCAGCCTATCAGGAGAGATCAAACAGGTCTTTAGCTATAGCGACCTGAGGAGCTGATGCAGCCCATACAAGAAGGGATATCTAGGAATAGGTAGGACACTGTTAATGGACACATATTGCAAAGAGACTTGTATTTGCAAGATCTTTAACATTAAAAGCAATCCTTGTAGTGAGACAACCCCTTTAAATACGATAGTGACACAGAATAAGAGCTACGAATTACCGTAATTGCGGGGTGCACTTTGTGCGTATTGAAATGCAATTACATGGCAAAATGCGCCCCACAATTACGCTTTGTGAACATCCTGTAAGATGGAATCTTACTATAGGGGGAACGATCGGAGGCTCAATGGTGCACAGCACTGTTCTTTATTCTGTTCTAATAAATAGGGATTGTGCAAACTTATTATTAAGAATAAAAGAAGCCAGTGGATTTGGGGCTTAGCTTGTTTTTAGGTGATTTATAGGGCATTTGCGAGTTATCTTTTTATAGAAAAATTGTAATATTCCTTATCCCAAACATCATCCAATTGTAACCTCCAAAAAGGCAGTAACCACAACTGTACTATCCCCAACAAAAGCACAACCTGGTTCATCCAATAACTCAATTTCCTTCTATCTTAATTCAAAACATAAGGTGGAAATGTGTTTTGTCAACTGAGGAAAATGTGGCCGAGCATAATCCCATTAAATTAAAGAAAAAAGAGAACTGGCGGCAGAGTTTGTAGAAGCCAGCCCTCGCTGTGTAAACAGATTATTTAGGCAAAATGCTAAACATGATAAATGGCAACAGGAGATCAAATGTTAATGACTTTTAAATTGCCATTTGTATCCGAATCCCTGTGTACTTAGAAATGACATATCACTGCGCAGCAATAGGAACTCTCACCTAAATTATCCCAGCATTATGCTGCGACTGCTGAAGTGATCATCACAACTAGAATTTTTATTGCCCTCGTGTTTAGTTGTACATCTCCTTATATAGCGAATAAGAGAAACAGATGGGAAGAGTAATGTCCTCTGCTGGGACGTTTAGTGCAAATTCTTTCTCTGCTTTTGTTTGGCGTTTTTAGCTCCTGACAACCTGCATTCCCCCGTACATGCACACTGTATTATCAGATAGCA